>JAOZJS010000682.1:0-22739 GCA_025882695.1 Amerodectes protonotaria
ATTGTTTGGTTTGATTGATTGATTGATTGAATTGGTGTAAGTGCCACCATCATAATGCCAGTGTGTTGGACTAGTTTGATTGATTTGTGATTTGTGCACACATCCGAATCGTCCACATGTCCATGTTGGAGAGAGAGAAGATAATAGTGTATAGCGCTATTCAATCAATTCTGGCTCCCGTGGCCGGCGCCTTGTCCACACTGCCAATTTTCAATGTCCGCTCGGACCAACATGATCATCATCATCATCCTATCAGCGCTCATTTTCTCGATCATCTCCAGTTTTGATTTGATTTGATTCAAAAACGAGAAAAACAAACAAAAATCCCGCAAAAAATGCAGCCCCGTAGCTTCCAGTTCCAGTTGTGTGATGATGATGCGCTTTGCACTGCGCATGCGCAGCAGATAATTTTTTTTGAAATTTTTTCAAAATTTTTTTTGGCGCGCATTTTTTCCCGCCACTGCCGCAAATTTTAAAAACACACGCCCAAAACAAAACAAAACAAAACAAAAAAACAAAATACATTTGCCCAATCCAATTACACACACTCACACAGATTAGCCTGAAATAAGGTGTTGGTGCGATGGTGATAATGTTTTTGGTGCTTAATGGGGCGATGTGATCTGCTGCTGTTGGAACAAAAGAATGTAATCCCTTCAAATGCTCCTAATATAATTGTACTCCACCAAAGTGTGTGTGTGTGTGTGTCCGGGTCCCGATAATAATGATTGATTTCATTCGCGCTGTCCAATACGTCTTTTGTGGATGTGCACTCACAATCTGGGCCCACCCACAAAAAATTTTTCGAACCATTGTTTGATTTTTTTTGTGTGATCATCATTACCACATCACATCAATACCTAGCTCCCTGGAATAATTTTCGAAGCCATTTTGTTGTTGTGTTGTTTTTTGCCCGCAAAAACAAAAACAAAAACAACAAAAACATTTAGCCCCTACTTTTCGAACGTTTTTTGTTTGTTTGTTTGTCCGTGTGTGTGGGTGCGTGTGTCCGTGTTTCTTCGGTTTTAAAAAATTATGGCCACCACCTCATTTCAACGTTCTTCTTCTAGTTGTTGTTGTTGTTGTTGTTTCTGTTTCCTCAAGTAGTCGTTTCGATCCATAACCATTTCGATCATCGACGATCATCACCCGGGGGGGGGAGAGAGGATCTTTCAAGAGTAATTTATGTTTATCATCATCATCATCTTGTTCTTGTTGTTGTTGTTGTTCTTCTTCTTGTTCCTCAGAAGCCACTTTGCATCATCATCATCCGTGTATCCGTGTGATGTTTGTCGATTGCCGATTATGATGATGATGATGATGATGATGATGATTGTCTATGTGTGTGTTTTAAAATTCGCCATTAAATCAAATTCAAGTTGCATTTTTTCGGATATAATATGCGTGTGTTTGTTTTTTTGTTTGTTCGTTCGTTCATCGCTTGTATCATCTTTTCGCATCTTCTCGCATCAACATGATAATCACATTTTTTGGGCGTGGCTTATGGCGCCCAAAAAAATGTTTTTTTCTCAAATGAGAAAATCCGGAACAATGATCCACTCGTCATCATCATTATTATCAGTTTCCGGGACCAGAAATTCCATCATGGAGCCATTGAATTTAAGAATTTCCAATTTCGAATTTTCAAAATAGAATTTATTTGGATAATTCGGTGAACAAGAATATAGCAAGAACAATGAAAAAATTAATTCCGGACAGAATTATAATAATAATAATAATAATGCAAATTATGAATGAACGTAACAAAACAAAAAAAATATAAAATTGAAACTAAAATCGAATTTTAAAAAAATAGTATGAATGAATGAATAAATGATTCTGATTTGATTAGGCCACTACTACTACACACTCACACTACTACTTCTACTAATGCTACTACTTTTCGAATGATTTTTTTTTTGATTTTCAGTAATTGCTACCAGTTTCCGGCATGGTTGCCTGATAACGTGATGGCGATGATGATGAATATCCATATGTTTTGAAAGCTCGTTTTCTATCTTCTTTAGTTATTAAATTTGGTTGCGTAACAAACAACAAACCACCACCACTGTACATCATCATCGATTGTATACCATTCGTATTATCACCATTATTATCATAGTCTTGATTCAGCATCGGATTTCCGGTTGTGACCATCATACTTTCGGATTCTGCCGCATCCATTGATTTTATGGTTGTGGTGGGTGTTGGCGTTGTTGTGGTGGTGGTGGCCGAGGCGGCAGCTACGGCGGCCGCTAACGAAGAAATCGTACTGGTCGGAATGCCATCATAATTGGTGGTGACCAATGAACCACCGGTAGTTTGATCATGTGGTTGTTGAGACTTTTTGCCATTGCCATTGCTATTCTCCGATTGTTGTTGTAGGCGTGGCTCGACACTGTACGCCGGTAATTTCATTGAAGATGAGGATGATTGTTGTTGTTTTTGTTGTTGGGATCTCGTCTCCCGATTCCTGGCCTGAAGATACGAATCCAAATGATAACTGCTAGACGATGGCATTGTTGGTCGATATTCATTTTGCAATGCTGGTTTCTTTTCCGGTTCATAAATACTGTTCATTTCATGTAACAATGGTGCCACTATGTAAGAATTTCTGTTCGTGGTGGATTGTGATTTGTGATAATCCTTTTGGTTGATATTGCTGCTGCTCATTTTGCTCATCTCATTCTGGATAACATTCAGGAAAACATCCGGTTCAATCTGTATCAGCTGACTATTTGGATATGGCCTCGTTGCATCAATATAACCTAATGGATTCGAACCTAATTGTTGATAACTTCCGGCCAAATTTTGTTGATCATACAATGATTCCGTTTGTTGTTGTATTGGTGATGGTGATTGTTGTTGTTGTTGAACAATCGGTGTTGCTTCGGTGATTGCTTGGGCCAATGCTTGTGCGGTTATGGCCTGTTGGGTGATTGCGGATGCTGCTTCTGCTTCTTGTTGTTGCTGTTGTTGTTGTGCCACCAATGCTTGTTGGAGCATCTCCTGTTGTTGTTGTTGTTGTTGAATGATGGCCGGCGCCATTGTGGTGGATATTGTTTGATATTGTTCTTGTTGTTGCTGTATTTGATGTATTGATTGCTGTTGTTGATGTTGTTGTTGTTGAGCATGATGAATGGTAATTGGGCTTTGAAGCTGTTGTTGTTGTTGTTGCGATGATGGCGTATTCAATTGATTTTTACCTTTAAATTGATTATTAACCGGAACATATTTACTATCCAAAGGTATCGCTCTGGACACTATGGTTTGGATATCCTCTTGGACCGGTGCCACCTCTTGAGTGATCTTTCTGAACGGCCGGATTACCTCGTACACCTCTTGATAGATCGGTTTGGTCACCCTGTGTATCAGATGATGTGGTTCATCCTCCGACGACGTCTCCTGCAACGAACCTGGCGATGGTGTATGCTCATTTTGAATATTCAAATGACTGGATCTGGATTGGAACAAAATATTCAACGGAACATGTCGAGCTTCGACCAGTATGGTTTGCGGAACGAAATTATCGGGCTCCAACGGTACATCGATATATTCGACCGTATGGCGTGTTTTGATTGCAGCCGAGATCGGGGAACCATCGCCGCCGCCACCGCCTCCTCCATATCCACCACCACCTCCCCCTTGATTGAATCCACCAAATTGTTGCATTTGTTGCATAACTTGCTGAGACAATTGATGTTGCTGATGTTGCTGTTGGTGCTGTTGGACCGGTGTCCTATAGCTTTTAGTGCTTGCCGCACTTGCTGAACCGGAACTGGCTTGTTCGTAAACGCTGCCGCTACTTCCGCTGGTCAGATCCGGTCCAAATATTAACATTTCGAGTGGGGACATTTTTTTACTGCTACCACTACTGATGCCACTCCCACTACCATATTCTTGGCTTCGATATTCTTGTCGTTGGGAAGCTTGCGCCAATGGTTGTTGTTGTTGGTGTTGTTGATGGTGGTGGTGAAGCTGTTGTTGATGTTGCACTTGCTGGTGATGTTGCTGCTGTTGTTGGTGATAAAGATTCTGATTCTGGCGATTGTTGGATTGTTGTTGGAAACGATAATTATGTCGTTGTTGCGATGATGGTGAAGTTAGTGAATTGATTTTTTGCTGCACCGTTGGACGATGAATCGTAATGGGATTTCGGCCATTGTTGGCCGATGCTGATAATAGTTCGGCGGCCGACGACAACGGCGAAGACAAAGAAGAACTTCGATGTCCATATTTGACCGCCAAGATCACGTTGGGTAGCACAGCACAACAACAACAAAACACTGTGAACACGACGACGGAAAAACGTACACTATGGTTGGTCACCATGTTTGCGAACGGCCCAACAAAAAAAAAGTGTTCGTGAATCGATTTTGTGTTCGAGTTCGATTTTGTGTGCGTTCGAACTGGAACGACCAGAGAATTTGTGTCTCGGTGTCTGTGTTTGTTTCCTTGGGAAATTTTTCAACACTTGTATTTTTTCTTCACATCTGATGAATTCATTGGATCCACAACCAACACAACCACTTGGATTCTCTTGGATCGGGCATCAACGAACCAACGAACGATGAAAAAAAATCAATCGAATCGAAAGTGTTTGTGGTCACCACATTCGATCTTCTTCTTCTAGTGTCGATCTCGATGGATGAAAAAAATCACAGTAAGTAATTGGTTTTATTATTTGTTGGCTTTTTATATTGTCCGTGTGTCTATGTGTGTGTGTTCGTTGTTGGAACAGCCAAACAACATCGGTACGAAAAAGAAGAAATACTTTCGATCATCATCATCGGTGGTCACTCTACGAACTTTTGATGATTGGAAACAACAACAACAAAATCAACACTTAGTGTGAGAGTAGAAGAAGTGAAAAAAAAGTGAAGAGCCTGGGTGGCGACGGTGTTGGATCGCGCCGAAAAAAAAGAGACCACAGAGAGTATATTGGATACAACAACAACAACATCCAGCAGAGTGAGAATGGTGATGATGATGATGATGTTTTGCTGATACTAGCCCCGAATGATACTATCAGTTCGAGCCTGGACATACGGAGACCACACGAACAACAACAGCAAGAAGATTAGGCCACTTGACACATCCCAACTAGGGATCCAAGCCAAACAAACAAACAATATGGGCGACCGGGGATTCGTAATCGGTTTTAACGGTGAAAATTAAAAAAAGAAAAAAAAACAAGAACGATATATTTGAAAGGCCCCAATTGATGAATGGCGCTCGGTGATGATTATGGATGATTATTGTGTTTGATTGCCATGCAAATAATAATAATGATGATGATGATCGACATTGTCATCGACATGGACACATCAATGGCTTCAAGTATGTTTCTGTTTGTTGCTTTGTTTGTTTCTTTGTCTAATTCTTCTTCTTCTTTGATTCGAAGACTCTTCGAAGTTCAATTCGATTCAGAAGGAAACAGAAGGATATTCGCCTTCAAAAAACATCCGAAAATTAAAGATGCTTTGGCTCGATGCTATGCTCTAATTTCTCACTTCAAACATCGAAAAAAAACTTCCGTTTCAATGGCAGCCGATTATTTGTTGTTTGCAAGTGTGTGTGTGTGTGGCTTAAATCATCGACATATTCGAACTTAAATTTTCCTCCACCGGCATCATATGTGTTTACCACGAAAGTTGTTAAAGGACATACGAAGTTCGTGTGTGTCCTCCCCCCTTGTTTGTATGAAACATCCTTTCGGACACGGGCACACACACACACACAGGCGTAAAGTTGATGCGGTCGACAAGTGTTGTTGTTGTCGTTGTCGTCGTCCATGTCGCGATTTGTGGCTTGTGCTTCCGTGAATCTTCGAATGTTATGCTATTTTTTTTTTGATTTCGCAACAACAACAAAAAAAGATATTTACCGCTCGCGCTTATCAATTGCCACGCGAACGGTAAGTGAATCAACGAGAGAAGAAGGATGATGATGATGATGATTGTTTCGTTTTCGAATTCGAATTCAAAAATCTGCATCCGAATCTGAATACAGGAAAAAAACAGAAATTATTTTTGATTTAGCGATATTTAGCGAAGACAAAAAAAAATTATCATTATCAAAACTCAATTGCTTCCATATAAAAAAAATAAATAGCATTCGGTGGTTCGAATTTTTCGAATCCTAAAAAAATCCGATAAAATTTCGAACACTAAATGATTATGATCATCATCACATCAACAAGATTCGGGCAACGAAAAACCACACCACGACGATGATGATGATGATTATAAAATGAAGAAGATCGTAAATTTAATTATCATCAAAACAAAATAAGAAAGAAATTTTACTTTTAAAAAAAGATTCTTTTTTTTCGAAGCTTTATGATGATGATGATGCTGCTGGATGGATGGACGGACGATGATGCAATTTAGCGCTGCATGAGAAAATTTTCAAACCATCAATTTTGGTGGTTTAGAAGAAGAACTGAAGAACAAAATTTAACAAAAACTATAAAAAAAAATTAGGAACACACAAAAGTCGAGAGAATCGTGAAAACACTATGATGCTGATGTTGGTCGGTCTCGGTGTTCAGAAAGCTTCGATTTCGAACACAAACAAATAGACACACCCACCCACACCCATACCGAAAGATTCGATTTCCAAGACCAAAGTAGTGAAAGTATTTAGGTCTCATGGTTTTTTCTATTGTTGTTGGCTGTTGTTGTTTTTTTCGGTTGGAGATTAATTTGTTGCGTGTTTATGTGTGTTGGATTTGATCGTCTTATCGTATTTCTCCTGTGTGTCTGTTCAGATGGTAAGTGCCTTTCGGTGTGCATGTGTGTGTGTGTGTGTGTCTGTGTGTCTGTGTGTCCAAAGATTTTATTGAATTTTATTATTATTTAGGATTTTGGCCGTTTAGGATTACACACACACACACAAAATCGACAATGTGATGATTAATGATTGTTGTTGTTGATTTGTGTTGTTGTGCTCCTGTGTTCCAAGAAACAAAATCCCGAAAAAAAATCACACAACACAAACATATCTCTCTGTTTCAACATAATCCAATTAAATGTTTGGATCCCGAAAAATGGGCGATGTCCAGGATGGTAACCACCACCATCATCATCATCATCTTCATCTTATGTAATACCAGATGATAATGGTGATGGTATTCACACAAGAAAGTGTGAATGAAAATTCAATTTTGTCGTGCTTATATTCACAGCACAGAGATCATCACGACGACATGGTGGTCGATGGCGCCCGCTTTCGCTAAACTGTTTGACAACATTTAATCAATTTTTTCCCTGAAAGATTTACGCGTTGTTTTTTACTTTTACTTTTACCAAACAAAGCTTCCAGAAGCAGCTTGGCTTGGCTAGGAATTATCGTTTTCGTAAATCTTTTTCGGGAAAATAGGATATAGTCTTCGAAATCGAATGAAAACAAAAAAAAATTCATTCGAATTCGAAGCTTTATTAGATTTTTTTTGTTTTCGAACTTTATATCTTCCTTTTGTTTGTCGTGCTTGTTGGCTGTCATCGGCTTGGTGGCGACAAATTTCGTACAGCGGAGGCGGGTGGAAACAAAATCGAACGGTTTAAATTTAAATTTAGCGCGCTAAAAGCTTTTATGGAAGCTGTTTTTTTTTATCTTAAAAAAAATTTAAGTTTTATAAGTAAGTAAATCATTTAATCCAATAATAATAATTTTTTTTCGCAATTTTAAAGATAGTTTGATTGTATGTATGTGTGTGGATCTGTGTGACAAGATTAACTCTGTTTAGTTTTTGTCTGAAGCTTTTGAGGATTTAGTTTTCTTCTTCTCCTATCTCTTTGGGCTTCTTGTTTGGAGAGTTAATGGTGAGAAAAAAAGAAAGAAAACAGGGAACCAACCAAACACACACACACACTGAAGAAGCGCAAACGAACAGCAGAAAGCAGAAAGTATCTAATTCGAAATGGAACGAACGAGGAAAACGAACGAACGAACATCTTCGATTTTTTTTCGGATCATTGATGATGACAAATAGACACACACACACGCCCATCTTGGAACGCGCCCGAGCGCGGAGTGTGTGTGTGGCATCTTCATTCTTTAAATCCCCAATCCAAACAATAACGACGACGATAACAACGATGGATGGATGGATGGATGATGATGATGACAATAATAATAATGGATGATAATAGCAATAATAGTGTGTGGTGGGCGGGGCGGGGGCAATAAATATAGTACGTAAGTATATAGAAAATGAAGCAGTAAAAGTATCAAAATAAAATAAAAAAGTATAAGAAGCCGGGGGGGGGCAGCTACAATGTTATCTCATTGGTGTGTACCTGGTGTTGTACAATTACAATTATCCTCTTGAATGGTGCCATCATCTTCGGCCGATGGTGGTTGTTGATCATCTTTGTTGAATTTTTTACTGTTGTTATTGCTGTTGTTGTTGTGGTTGTTGATCATCATCATGTTTTTGTTCATGTTGTTATGGCCTTGACCCGACGACGTAAAAGATGATGATGATGGGGATGGTGCCGATGCCACCATAAAACCATTGTGATGGCTCAATTGTATACCAATATCATGTGGATTATGGTGATGATAATTAGTATAATTATGTTTATAGCTGTTGTTGGAATATTTGTTGGGCAAAAATGACCAGTATTGTTGTTGATGTTGGTAGTGAGGGTGGTTGTAATGATCATCGGCGGCTGCCGTTTGATAATTGGTGCCCGATGCATCATGATATAGCTGCTGCTGTTGTTGATGATAATTGCCATAATTGCGTTTATATTGATGATGATGATGATAACTATTGTTGTTATTTTTGTAATTATTCTTGTAATAATTCTTCTTCATAGAATACGGAATTTTGCGGCCACCATATCCATCATCATCATAGTGTTGTTCATCGTTCCGGTCGTACATATTATCATAATATTGGCCATTGTGATAATCCCCATCCTTACCATAATCCATATCCTTGCCATAATCACCGTCGCCGCCATCATAGTCACCATCACCACCATTGTAATCATCATCAACATCATAGTCTTCATCACCATCATCATAATATTGCTCATCGTTGTTATATTTATCACCACCACCATAACCACCACTGTTTGAATAATCATCATTATTATAACCATAACAAGGATCCGGATACCATGGTCGGTTGTTGTAGTTGTTGTTGGAACTGTATGAATATTTGGGCGATGTTTTCAAAATCACCTCGTACACCTTTTTGTATGGTTGTTGTTGATATTTTTTCGCCTCATCCGGATAATAGCACGGATTGCTCATGCCATAGCCATTCTTTTTCTTGTAACGTTTAGAATTATTGTAGCCATTGTTGTTGTATCGTCGTCTTTTACCGGCGTTTGTTCGATATCCGTTCAAATCCGAATCCGAGTATCCTCCTCCTCCTCCTCCTCCTTTCTTGTTGTAATTGTTGTTGTTGTTGTTACCGTAATAATTCTTCAACGGATTATCCGGATACGGAACCGAATATGGTGGCGAATAAGAATATTGTTGGGTATATGAATCGGAATATGGTTCCATATTGTATGTTGTTGGAACAAGTCCATAATTTGGTTTGTTGTTGTTGTTGTAGTTGTTGTTACCACCACCATAAGATGATAATGATGATGGTGATGAGTATTTCTTCTGTTGATAATTCGTCTTCGAATTATAACCAGAAGATTTACTTCCGTACGGCTGATCACGGTATTTGAATCCGTGGATCAGCAGCAACAAATCAATCAAAAAACCTAGTACCACGACGATCGACAATGACAATCGTGGCTATGACAAACAATTGATCGATGCCATTCATTCATGTAATGGCGATGATGATAATGATGACAATGGTGGTGATCATGGCCGAACAACAAACAAACAAACAAAGAATAACGAAGATTAGTATTATTTAAGAAAAAAAAACGAACAGTATATTTTGTGACCAATGTCAATCACACTTACCATCATTATTGTCCTCGTGGTGGTGTCTCTTGAACGATTGATCTTTTAAATCTTCTCGTTGTGTTTGATTGAATCGTTGTTGTATTGTGTTGATCAGCTTGAGGTTCAAAGTTGTTGTCGTTGTCGTTGTTGCCGGGCTAATTGTGTGACATTCACGACATTTTCATGCCTATTATATACAAAAGGTTGGCCAGTTGAACTGGATGGAATCCATTTCAATTCGGGATCATTTTAATTTTTTTTGTTGTTGTTGCTTTTATCATCATAAAATCACCACAACAGACACACACTTCGGGAGAAACAGTTTACGGGCTGACCACACACACACACATTTCTTTGGATCTTTTCGGAGAACACACAACACAAACACAAACGTTGAATTAATCGCTTGTTTTTTGGAAGACGAAATTGTGGGCGACTAAAATCCAAAAGCCCCTTCTCGAGTTCGAAATGGCTATTTCCACAATACATGTACGTACGTACACAATAGTCGATTACCATTGGTCAAAATGGATAAATGTGATGACATCATTTGAAAATATTATTTGTTGTTGTTGTCGCCGCTTTTGTCTTTGTCTTTGTCTTCGTCGATCATCCAAACGTTTTTCCAATGAAACCGTGGACACCTTTTTTTTCTATTCGGTCCTTCGAACGCCGGATTCGACATGGTATGGTCCCCAAATGATGTTGATGATGATGATGATTGTTCCATTTAAAAACATCAATCAATCTTGTTGTTTTGTTTAGGTTTGGATTCTCGAGAACAACAACATGTTGAAGATTATAAAAAAAACGGATGGCCATCCTCGACACCATCATCATCATCTTGGTCTTGGTGGTCTACATAGTCGTCGTCGTCGTCGTCGTTGCCTCCGACAAAGTTCCGTTGAAACCTCCACTTCTTCTTCATTATTATTATTATTATTCAAAGTTCTCCAGAAACGCCTGAACGAACGAACGAACGAACGAAGATCCGATCCGATCCGATGAAGTGGAAATCTAATTCCAATCCATTTTGTTTGATGGTTGTTTGTTTCTTTGTAAAAAGGACACACACACACACACGACACTCTTATTCAATTAATCCTCTGTTGAACTTCTACGCCGGCTTCGTCGGCAGCGGTTCGATTTGATCGGTTTGGCGCCCAAACGGTGATGAATGATTATTATATGGACAACATGTAAATTGAATTTAGTTTCAACAAAAAAAAAGGATATGGTGTGTGGTGTGTGTGCGCGCGCTAACACCCGAACATCATCAACATGGTTGCCCTGTAAAATCATTAATTTACTTCTTCAACTTCACGATAATACCAAACCCGAAGACGATTTGATTTGATCTTATTTAATTCGATTTAATTTAATCTCTAAAACATTTTTTTACAATGTTGGTGGTAAGTTTTTTCAAACAAAAAAAATTAATTGTTCCAGATTTAAGTTAACAACAAAAACAGAGCGTGAAAACGTCGTCAAAAGGGTTAATTTAAGTCACGTGATACGAAAAAATAACATTTTAACAGTTAGTAGCCTATTGTGGTCCAATCGATCCATCAATCATTCATCCATGGTTATGCTCTGGCTATACGTTAGATGGCCGTTCTTGACATGTTGATGTTGATGATGATGATGATGATCGAACGAATCCATTCTGTTATCACCTTTGATTTCTGTCCGATAATTCGCCCACCATTGCCGAGTTGGCCTGACCAATGACAACATTCGTTGCCGAAACGGTTGGTTCGTTCCGCCTAGATCCAGCAAACCTCGCATCAATTCTCTCAACATTATCACCGGTATGGCAATGATGCTAGCCATCGCTATCGTATAGCCAATCCATAGTGCCCAATCAGGATACTGATATGTTCCATAGGATAGCTGGGATTCACCGAACAATTGCCGATGTAGGATCCAGATTAGTACCATTGGTGCCACAAAACAAATCATCATGACAATGATGGATTGTAGCAATATTCCCGGCTTCCATTTGGTCATTTTTTCTAGGTCTTCGAAAAATTTATCCATTCCGTAGACATAAGTTATCACGAATATCTCCAACAGTCCGATGACCAAGCACGGTATCCCGATGCTATAACTGTCCATTATGGTGAATATGTAAATGCCGGCGTTGGTGCACAGCGGAAGGCCAACGATGAACCAACAGAACGATGCCAGACAAACCACCAATGGTTTATTGATCCGCAGCCGTCTGGAACGCTATCGGGGGGGGAATCATTTTTGGATCAAAATCGGATTTTGCCCCCCATATCGGATTGGATTTTTCGCTTACCATTTCATCAAAAATATACGTAATAACAGTCTCGACCATGGCAAACTGTGAATCAATGCCCAATAGGAATAGCATACCGAAAAACAGTAAGCACCAAATTATCGAAACGGGCATCCTGGACAGGCCTTCGGGTATGACTATGAAAGCCAATCCTATTCGGGGGGAGGGGCGGGGAGACAGGGCAACAACCAGAAATATTGAAAATTCCAGGCGCGCACAATCCAACACAGACACACCCACACACACGCCCACACACTTTGCCACTTTGCACTTACCAGCACCATCCTGAACAATCTGTTCGATTGGTTTGTTCAATGCATTGGCCATATAACCGATCATGGTGAACACAACGGAACCGCAAAAGATGGAAGTCAAAAAATCCCCAACACCAACCAACAATGCGTGTTTGGTCTATATGGATGGATGGATGGAAGGAAGGCGCCCGGGTCCGGAATCCAGAATCGGAATCGTGGAGAGAGAGAGAATTTATTATTAAAGTATAACTTATCAAAAAGAATATCAACAACAATCAATCAATCAATAAAGCTTAGCGGCCCATTGAGAGCCATTGCTTCTACAACAATGTCTTTCCACCGGTGAATATCAACAACAACAAAAACAAAAAGCATTTGTTCTGTCTATGTCTGTCTGTTGTGGTACGGAAATGGACATTAATTATTCAACACAGAATTGGCTCTTTTTGGGCCAAAAACAACCAGAAACTTTTTAATCATAAAACGGAAACAAAGCTCGGAGTCGGAGTCAGTCGGACATGGACATGGAACAGAATATAACGGTTGTTGTTGGGAATACAACAGACAAAACGAGCGGGACTTACCACTGGATTATGGAATCTATTGTAAGAAGCATATGTGATCATGCCTCCTCCGCCTACGCCCGGATGGATGGATATGGGAGGTTGATGATGATGTAATCAAAGGGAGGGAGTGGAACGAGAAAAAAAATAAGCAATTTAATCAAGTAATTATCTTATCACATTCTGTTCCTGGAACTTTGGACTTTTTCATTGAGCAGCAATCAAGAGATGAAGCAATAATAATACTGACCAATACCGAAACTGTAGAAAACTTGTACGGCAGCATCACGCCAAACCTCCACATCATGGATACGTTGCCAATTTGGTAGGAAAAAATAACGTAAACCATCCCAAGATCCGGGCAGCGTAATACCGCGAGCCAACAATACGGCCAATATAACATAAGGGAATGTGGCGGTGAAATAGACAACTTTTCCGGATGATTGGATTCCTTTGATCAGGGCCATGGCCACCAAACACCAGGATAGGGCTAATGCTATAACCAGTTTCCAGTTCATCTGGGTGATCTGTTCGATACCATCGGATTTTTGCAATACGTACACACTAATGGAGTAATGATAAATTGGTGTTCCAAAATGTGAAAAGGGAATGAATCAGAAACGGGAAATTCAACTTTTAATGGCAAAGCAAGCAAGCGAGCAAGTCTCTCATCTCAAGCATAGCAATTAGCAGCGAGAACAAGAACGACAACGACATGAACAATGTTTCCAGGCTCATCCATTCTTCATGCGATCCTCCTAGGATCTATCTCTCGGATCTCTGGCGTCAATGAATCTTCTAGTACTACTACTGGTAGTTTTAAGTGCTTTGCTCGCGCAAATCAAAGTTGAAATTTTCATTATTTTTATTAGATTTTTGTGTGTGTGCTTACTTGAAGAATTCTTCAGTGGATGAAATGGATCGATTGAAAGCATCGTAAGTGGTTGCGGAATCAGCTGTTTGGTTGTCGTCGTTGCTCGACAATATCGAGAAGCAATCTTTGCAGAGAGAGAACGATGATATTTAGTCGTCCATCACTATTAGTACACAATTAATTATTATCATTTACGTTCAGTATTGAATACATTCTGGCATGTTTGCCATTTTTGTCCCAAAAAAGATTCCAAAAAATACAACAACGTCCATGCAATGATCATATTGTAATAGATGGCCACAATACCCGAACAGATGATCGATGCAAGCCCAACACCGCGGAACAACGGCGCCAGATTGGCCCACAATTGTCCAGGGCCCATGGCCGAAAATTGTCCAAGGCCCAGTTCGATCAGGAACAATGGTAAACCGATGATCAAGCAGCATACCATGTAGGGTAGCAGGAAGGCACCGCCACCATTCTTGTAGCATAGATATGGGAATCGCCAACACTACATTGAACGACAACGACAATCAAGATACGCCTCAATGGAAGACACACCCACCAGGATTCTTGTACACAACAATATGTAAGCAACTTACATTACCCAAACCGACAGCATTGCCTAAGCAAGCCAGTAAAAATTCTGTTTGCCCTCCCCATTGGTCACGTTTTTGCTGCGATGATTGTGGTAATGGTGGTGGTGATCGTTGGTCGACAATTTCCATGGTAATCGAATCGACCACCTTACCGGTATCTTTGCTAACCCCCACCACCACCACTTCATCGGATGATGTGTCCGAATTGGTCGCTGGCGACAAAGTTGTTGATGCCGATGCCGAAGACGACGACGACGATGATGATGTATCAACAACGATGTTGTTGGACATTTTTCAATGATGATTGTGGAACGAACAAACAAATCAACAAACAGAGTGAACAATTGAAGCCGATCGTGGGTGATGTGAAGTATTTTATTTTTCGATGACGATGATGATGATCGTTGATGAACACACAACACAACAAAAAAATGGCCCTTGTGATCTCGGCCAGTTATATTGCCCAAAACTTGATGATTTGACAAAGCCAAGTCAAGTTCAAGCACAAGCGCGCACACACACACACATACACACATCATCTATGTTCAATATTTTTCAATCATCATGCTTTTTGTGGACACTCCCCATTCCCCACCACAACAATCCATCATCATACGGCCCGCCCATCATCATCATCATCATTAATGAAGGCGGCCAAGATCATCACCACCACCACCACCAATGATACCTCTTTGCACATTGCATTGCACAATGTGCAATAGTACCACGAAATAATTAAAACGAAACACACACACACACATACACGCACCAACAATGTAGCAGCCTTTTAGGGGGAGTGCACTTTTACATAGGGATGGGATCTGGCTTTGATTAGAAATTGTTGTTATTCAAACAATACCGAATACGAATCAAATCAGAGATATGATGAGATGTACATGCAAATTGTATGGTGTATACATATTTGTTTGTTCAGGCCGGTGAAACGAAAAAATGGTAATTAATTGACAGGTATGATTGATGCAATACCGGTGTGTCACCACCACCACCAATGGTAGACTGTGGTGAAAGGTGGGAAACGGACAATGTGATTTGTGAAGCAAGACGAGCGAATTTTTTTTTGCTACAAATTTTGCTACAATTAAAGATCCTTTCGATTTGAAATGCATGGAATGATTGGACTAATTTCACCAGTTCACCCGTTCAAATTCAGGTGGTTGGCGATGATCTGATAATGATCGGATAGTTTAAATTTGTGTGGTTTTAATTCTTCAAAACACACTTTCATTGGCTTAAATGGCCGAAGAAAAAAAATTTTTGATTTTTTTACACATTGAAAGTACTTCACTTGTATACTTGCAATGTATGAATTGTACTTTTTTGAATTTGTTCATAATAATTTTGGCGCCCAAAATCAAACCGTCGATTTGGTCGAGAAACCTACTGGCTGACTACTGGCGTCCTGCCGAAGGAAAAGCATTTTTGGATTTTTTACACATTGAAAGTACTTCACTTGTATACTTGCAATGTATAAATTGTACTTTTTTGAATTTGTTCATAATAATTTTGGCGCCCAAAATCAAACCGTCGATGACTACTGACGGCCTACCGAAGGAAAAACATTTTTGGATTTTTTTACACTATGAAAGTACTTTACTTGAATACTTGCAGTGTATGAATTGTACTTTTTTGAATTTGTTCATAATAATTTTGGCGCCTAAAATCAAACCGTCGATTTCCTCGAGGAATTGCCAGCGCAATTTTTGACCCGACCTCACGGGTCTGACTACTGGCTGCCTGCCTATCCCAAGCCACATGTCAAGGTCAATAGAGGTGAGAGAGAGAGAGATGAACCACCTTATCGGGATTTTTTTTAACACTTTGAAAGTACTCTACTGACATACTAGCAATGTATGAATCGTACTTTTTTGAATTTGTTCTCCATAATTTTAGCGCCAAAAATCAAATCACGTGAACAATGATATAATATGCCATATTGCTGGTGTGTGATGATATTTTGGATGTGTGTGCTTCTGTTTCTCCTAACCATTCCATTGGTTCGGCTGGCCGACTTCGGACAAATGAATGACCTTAACCAAAAACTGAAGACGCTTTTATACCAGAATGAGGCCTGAAAATTTACAATGATGATGACGATGATTCAGAGGCAATAGACAATGAGTTACGCTGTGGCCGATACAAAAGTTTGACCTCAAGTCATCAATGTTATCGTTGTCATATTTTGAACTCAAGTCATCAAATATTTCGCGTTTTTTTAGCATATAACCCGGCGCGCTTAGATAGATTTTTTTTATTTGATAAAATTTTAGGTAATTTTATAAAATTTAAAATTTGAAAATTTTTAGAATCGACAATTCACGATACACATGCAATTTAAAAAGGAAATTTGTGGCCCCTCCCCTAAAGGCGGGGCATTTGAGTTGATTGAATCGCTCTGATTGGATGAAATTAAAAAAAATTATTGTTTTGCCGCCGGTGGTCACGCCTTTTTTTTCGTATCCACTTTTGAATCTTTGTCTAGATTCAATTTTTTGATGGTCATTTCACGCATTAAAAATTTTTGCGCTTTACCAGTCGGCGTCATTGGGAATCCTTCCACGAATAGTATATATTTGGGCACTTTGAAATACGATACCTATACACATACACATACACACACATTTGGGATGATGTTCAGGTGGAGGAAAATGGGTGTGTTTTCATCAAAAAAGATTCTTTTTGAGGATTTCCGGTTTCCGGTTATTACTTACCCGTTCTCGGCAAAATTGTCGCAATTCATCTTCAGTGGCTTGTGCATTTTTGTGCAACTGTACCCATGCGCATATTTGTTCACCGGTACGCGGATCCGGTACACCAATCACATTGACCACTTCAATGGCCGCATGTGTGTAAAGGATTTCTTCGATTTCTCTGGGGTATACATTCTCACCACCAACAATGATCAGCTCTTTGGTTCGGCCGATGATTCTCAACAGTCCTTTTTCGTCCAATGTGCCCAGATCACTGTTGTGATGAAGAAAGGTGAAAATAAAAAAATTGACCGGAACCGGAAATCAGCCGGTAACAATAATAATTACCCGGTATTGTACCATCCACGATCCATAACTTCTTTGGTTTTTTCCGGTTCTTTCCAATATTCCAGCATGATATGATGTCCTCTGGTGTGGATTTCACCTGTTTCGCCAAGCTTTACCAACTGTTTAGTTTGTGGATCGATCAATTTGATTTCGACAAAATCCAATGGTGCTCCTGTTGTGGATGATTCGGAATTCATTTCAATCCAGGATCCAGCAGATTCATCTAGGGGGGCGCCACTTACCAACCGTTTCCGTTTTCTCCACATCCGTATGATGAGGCGCACAGGATGTACAACAAGGCCCGCATTCGGTGGATCCATAACCAATACGAAATTCTTTACAACTAGGTATCACCTCTTTGAATTGATGTGCAATCTCCACCGGTACGGAAGCACCGCCTGCCAGCAAACATTTCAATGTTGGTGTTTGAAGTTGGTTGTCACGCAAATGGTTCATCAAATCCATGGCCAATGTGGGCGTGGCGTACAAATGTGTCACCTGATGTTGGTTGATGGCATCGGTAACCTGTTGTACGCTGTACTTCATGCACGGTATCACAATCGGATTATCGTTGACCAAGATGGCCAACGTTCCCAATACACCGGCGAATGCATGGAAAAATGGCAATGGTAAACCGATACGATCGTCTGATTCGAATCGGAATTTGCTTCCAGATATCAGGACATTGTTGGTGATACTAAAGTGCGACAAACAAGCTCCTTTTGGCCTTCCGGTGGTACCCTACAGGGAGAGAGGGATCCGAAGGTCAAATCGAATATCGTCGGATTCAAGCAGAAGGATTACCGAAGTGAACAAGATCATTGAGGGATCATCGGGAAGCACCGCATTAAGTATATTCGGATCTATATCCCCGGTGAATTGTGTTTTAAGCTTTTGTAAATCATAAAGATTAATGTTCTGTGTTGATGGTAAATCGCTTGGCTGAAAACATTCATCATCCAATGTTACGATCGTTTGTAAATTTAAATCCAATGCTGAATTCTGGAATAATCAGAAGTAGGGATTAATGGTGGATTATGTGGATTGATTGATTGATTTTCCATCGATTGGATTTACCTCGTCGGTTATTTCTAATGTTTTGAACAAAATCTGAGTAAATCTATTGACAACATTCTGTTTGGATTGTTTCCCGGGCATGAACAATACCTTTGCATCGCTTTTACGTAATGCATAATTTAATTCATATGTTTGATAATATGGATTGATGGTGCATAGAATAAGACCAATTCTTGCGCATGCGTACTGCAATAATACCTGATACAGAACCGCGAAAATTTGAAAATTTGAAAATTCGAATTTGAAGAAGATGATCATTGATTGATCATACCCAATCATAAGTGTTACAGCTCCAAAGCGCGACAACATCGCCACGTTTCAAACCTAATTGTTCCAGAAATGCTTTGGCCAATTGATTTACTTCTTTATAGAATTGTTCATAATTTTTCACTATATTTTCATGGTGGCTGATTATCATTGGTTTACCGGTATCTTTCGAGGACAACAATCAATCAATTTTCTATTTATAACAATTATCAACAACATCATAATAATTATGTGATTACCAAAACTACCACGTTCATCGAATAATTGGCCAATAGTTTTATAGATCACGTGATCTAAACCTCTACCAAACGTATAGGAATTTGGTTTATCCACGAATGGCCTTCATTGAATGATTGATCCGGAAATAATAACAATAATAATAGGAGGTATCGATAGTATCGATACTTGAGATTTCGTTCGAATTCTCGGAAATTTTAAACGTGTACTTACTCGAGAATTTCGGCGCCATAATTTTTCAAATTCAAATACCGAACAGTGGAGGTTACAAATGGCTGATGTTGTTGTTGGTGGTGGCAAGGGTTGACCATGGCCATCCAAGATGTCGTTGATGATGATGATGATGATGTGCCACCAACATGACGGTAAACGTGGTTCAAATTCAATAATTTACTTCGCATCATGATCTTGTCGAAGATGGTGGTGAAGATGATGATGATCGGCTTCAATGAAAAAATCTTCGCAAAAAAACGATGCTTCAAAAGTTGGCTTCAAGAACTGTTCGATGATGGGAAATGATGGTTATTATACACGTAAAAAAAATTATTGTCACCAATTTACAAGTGCCAAATCGATATCAATCGGAGGTTTATATTTGGTTGCTGCTGCTGCTCGACACGATGCTACAAATCTTCTGGCGATGATTCAAAGCACTGAACTTGGGTACAATAATTTACAGGAGAACGACGATACAACAAAATATTTTTTGTTTCTTGGTTGCGATGGCGAAAATCAATCACAAGACAACAACAACCAACCAACAATCAATTCAAAACCAATGGCAATTATCATCCAGGAATCAGGGAAACGATTAAAGCTGCTGAATGGATGATGATGTCAATACAAGAGAAAAAACAGACAGAAAAGCATGCCAGTGCTCAATATGGGGAAAAGACATGATCATCGGGTGGCCACCAGCAACAACAGCAACAAGAAGAAGAACACATACCCCACACACAATCAAGACACAGCGGATGGTAGTGGTCTGGCCAAATGTGTATGTTGGCACGAATGCACCAAAGACCCTCTCTCTTGTTCTTCGTTGGTTGGTTGTTGCCAATTCTGCTTCGGCGGCGGCAGTGTCAATCTTCATTCGTCCACAAGCTTCTGTGTGACGTGTGTTGCCAGATTAATCTTCTAATAAATTAGGAATTTCATTTGCATGCACTTGAAGAGCTGATTGAGGAAATTTAAAAATTGTCGTTGGTTACCATGATCATCATTAGCGGATGGAGAAAGAGTGAGCGAGAGCGAGAGAGGAGCGAGTTCATTGGCGCGTTTGAAAATTTTAAAATAATAATTTCACTGACAACCTTGAAGTTGTTGTAGCAAGATTCTGCGCAAACAGAAAAACTTTTGAAAAAATAGTTGTGCAGAACAAGCAGAAAACCCAAAAAAAATTGGCGCAAAATAATTAATTTAAAAATTAGAATTCGAAACTGGTGCATAATAATTCGAATTCGAATTCGAATCATTGAATTCGAAACTTCTCGTTTTTTTTTGCAAAAAAATTTATTTTCCTCCCTCTTCTGGAGTTTGCAGAATTTCAAGAATGGTATTGAATTTCGAATGTTTTTTCCGAATTCGAATGTTTTTCCCGAATTCGAATGTTTTTCAAATTCGAATGTTTTTCAAATTCGAATGTTTGTGCGTGTGTGTTACAGAACAAGGAAGCAAAACAAAAACACAACTTAATGGATTCTTGTAAAGAATAAGTACACTTTTGGAACAATCCAGAATCCATTGAAAATGGATACACTTGGGTCGGTACATTTGATATTATTCAATAATTTCACCATTATTATTATTATTATTATTGGTTTGTTCCATTTGTTCCAGCAATGAATTCGGTTTTTGTGTAACAATTTTAAGTAAATATTCCAAAATATTACCATTGTCCCATGTGTACAAAGTTTGATATTTGGCATTATAAGAAACATATTTAGTTGCCATAAATGGATTGGTGAATTCGATTTGTTGAAAATGTTTCCATTCAATATTATCATAAAGATCGTAGGCAAAGGAAATGTGTGTTTGTAGCTGATCAACAGAATCAATACCGTACAGTATGCCGCACATGATGAATGTTTCACCTAAATGTTGATAATCAATTGTTAAATTCCAGACAAACTCTATCCTGGTCGAATTGAATTTCATGACAATCGTATTGTTAAGCTCGCTGTAAATATTTGGATATACCACCCAAACACCGTTCTCGTCCACCGAAATGTCCATCATATTCACTTGATTAGTGTAAAGTAATTTTTTTGCTGTTTGATTATTATTGCTATCATTATTATTATTGTTGTTGTTGTCCACTTTGTTTGTAGGATCATTATTATTTGGATCCAGTCTCCTTCTGGATCGATGATGATGATGATGATGGTCACCATCATCGACCTGATCGTTTTGACGATGCTGCTCATAATGATGGTTGTGGTGTATGTGCCTAACGGTCTTTTTGGCCGCTTTGGCTTGCATCATCATCTTCGGCGTCGAAGTATCGGAATGATGATGATGGTGAATATTAATATTTTTCGCTGCAATATAATTATTATGATTATTCGCCTCCAGGTTTATGAATGCTGAATCATGTGTATCCAAATTGAACATAATCAGCTTATAGGAACCGTCCGCACCATAATAGAATGTTCCCGAGTAGATGGCCTGTCCATTGCCCGAGAAACGATGCACCAGCGTATAGTTTTTGGTGATGATTTTGTTCCGGAATGTTTCTTTTGAATCATATTCTTCCAACAATTGATTGTTGTGCACTCTGGTAAGCCAATATTTTTCTTCATCCTCCGGTTTGATTGGTTTCGGATCACGCATCCAACAACCAATCTCATCGCTTTTGTATTCACCGTAAAACACTGGCTTACCAATCTGGCTTAGATAACATTCTATATGTTTGTAGTAGTCCGGGAACGGAAGTTCGGGCAAACAAAAAAACGATAACAATTGCCATAAAAATAAACGACCAATTTTATGGCCAACACACACCCACACATACGCCCACATCCTAACTAACGGTACAAGATAATGGGGGCTTACCAGAAACACGTTTGGTCAATTGTGTCCAAGAATAATTATGAAACGAAACGGAAACGCCCATATTGATGATTGCCGCCCGTTGTTTTT
This sequence comes from Amerodectes protonotaria, assembly GCA_025882695.1. Taxonomy (NCBI): domain Eukaryota; kingdom Metazoa; phylum Arthropoda; class Arachnida; order Sarcoptiformes; family Proctophyllodidae; genus Amerodectes; species Amerodectes protonotaria. Next base: position 22,304 of record JAOZJS010000682.1, read on the forward strand.
GGTTGCATTGATTGTTCAACATTGTCGATGATGAATATAAATTGTTGTTGTACGATGATGATGATGATGATGATGTAACATTTGGACATGTTGGACATGGATCACACTGAACCGGCTTGGTTTCCACTGGCTTGGGAGTCTTGTGACACACCCCGAAAAAAATTGATCACACTCAATTGGCTTCATACTGGGCGGGGCACTTACCTCTCCGTACACCACGAAGGTTGGCTCTTTCACGGGCTCCACCTCCTCCTCCGATGAAATGGATGCGGATTTCGATTCGGATTCTAACATCGAATAGAAACCACACTCACACACATTAGTAACCAGTGCCCGGAATTCCCGGAAAACGCCCCTACCGTATAGTGTGATGATACCATGTGTTCTCCCTAATTGATTACGTGCCATACATTTATATAGGCCATAATCATCTTGG
>JAOZJS010000683.1:0-22691 GCA_025882695.1 Amerodectes protonotaria
AATTTCTCCTTCTCCTTCTCCTTCTCCTTCTCCTTCTCCTTCTCCTTCTCCTTCTCCTTCTCCTTCTCCTTCTCCTTCTCCTTCTCCTTCTTCTTCTCCTTCTCCTTCTCCTTCTCGATCCTTAACTCTGCATTGCTATTGGCTGCTGTTTCGATTTGTTATCTCTGTTTTCTCTGTCTGTGCCTGTTTCTTTTTTTGCGTGTGTTTGTGCTCTTCTTTCGTGGCAACGCCTTTTACCAAACGCGCTCACACTGCTTGCACATTATTGCACATCAACCTTTTGAGATTGATCAAATTTTAACGCACACAAACGCACACAATACACTCAATACAAGCGCAACAAGAAGAAGAGCGGAGGAAAGTGAAATTAGAGTAGTAGAAGAAGCATCGCTACTGTGCGTGTGTATTACTGGCCTGTCTATTTTATATTTGATCATCATCATCATGTTGTTTAAAAAGTGGTTCGACCCAACCACTTGTTGAGCTAGCTAGCTGGCTATCTGGCTAGCTGGCTGGCTATATAGTTATAGTGCTGTGGCTCATGCAACAATATGTTTACCAAAGCAGTCACAGTCACTGTCTCTGTCTCTGTGGCAATTTGAGCTTTTTTCTTTTTGTTGAACAATTTGTATAATTGCCATTTTTATTGCTTTTGAAGCGCCTCCCTTCTCTCGCTCATTTATCGAGCTTTTATTATTAGTCGAAATATGGGATGGATGGCTGCTACGCCTTTGAAAAATAGCAAACTGCCATTGGGCTTCTGTGTGTATGTGAGCGAGAGTGAGTATGCGAGTGTCTGTGTGCGATATGCGAGCGCAAGCTCACAATGTTGTGGTTCATATATCATCATCATCTTTCAGTTTAGGATTTTATTTTAGCCATTATATATGAGCCATGCATGATGCGTGATGTTTTTTAAATTGAAATTGAAAAAAGGATTGAAAAGGATTGAATTTTTGTTGTTGTTGTTTAGGCAATCAAAAAGGGAAATCAAATCATATTTGATATCTCATACATGAACGATAGCATCTATCTAAAAATTCTAAACGTTTTATATATTCTTCGCTACGTGAGCCTCTGCATTCGCTACCACCACCACCGCCGCCGCCGGATCCATTTCCTCCGGTTGGATCTCCTCTTCGATCCGAGCCACCATTACCACCGTGTTGTTGGTGTTGTTGGTGTTGTTGCTGCTGCTGTTGCTGTTGTTGCGAATCATAGCCAGGATATGGCCGATGTTGATCATGGCCGGATTGTTGTTGGTGTTGTTGGTGCTGGTGCTGGTGCATTTGCTGTTGGTCCGGTTCCGGTGGACATGTTCGTTCATCATCACCATATGGACAATCGCTTCGGCCATCGCTAGAAAATAAAACGATTGTTGAAATGATACAATGATTCAAGGGGACAAAGCCGAGCTTAAAAAGGCCTTAGACATACCAAACTTGTTGCCTGTACAAACACTTGATAGGGATACCAGGCAAACCGGTTGCATAACAATGATGCATGTCTGCTTGACATGTTTCTGGTTCATGCGATGAATGTTGATGGTGTGGACTCATTTGTTGGTGTCCTGGATCCAAAGGGCCACCACCACCACAAGAGCTCTCATCATCATTCTCCTCACAGTCTCTCACTCCATTACATTTCCATTCATTCGGTATACACCGTATATGTGCTTGGTCTGGATTCACCTTCAGGCACATGTATTGGCCATCACCGCAAGTTTCTGGCTGTTGCATTGATTCTTGATATCCGCCGCCACCACCGGACATCATGTTCTGTCTGGGATCCATTTGCTGTGGATATTCTGCTGATTGCTGCTGTCCTTGCCGTTGTGGATCTTGGTGGAAACAATCAAAGGGATCAAAGTGGAAATGTATCAAACACCTCAACAATTCAAACCTGTTGATTCAAACATATTTGGTTGTGATTGATTTTGATAATTCTGGTCATCAACATTATTTTCTCCACGATCCATCTCTACGATTGGTTCCATCTCTTTGACGGTCGGTATTGGTTCACCTCCGTCTAAATCTTCAAAATCATCTCCATCCAAATCAATTGCGGCATCGGATGGTGGAGAATCTTCGTCCAAATTGGACACAAACGGGACTCTCTAAAAAACCGATTTGGATCATTAAAGTCAAATGAATGTTGCTCTCAAAACACGTACAGCTTGAATTTTTGAGCCAAATACTATCAGAATGGTGGCCACCGAAATCCAATACAATAAAGGTTTCATGATGGCTATGTTTTGGAGATATTTTTGTGAATTTTAAACCAAAATTCGAGCGTCGAAAAATGATTCTAACCACTGATTCATACACACATACAAATAACACAAATACAGACGAGCAACAGATGAGCTTGATCGACTTGAAACAAACATTAGGAGAGATGGCGGTCATATATTTCGAGTTTATATAAAGAACCCATCCAGAAAGAGAGACAGAGAACCAGAACAAATCGGGATGGCCCGATTTTCATTGATTCGTTCTGATAACTTTTCGATGATTGATTATTGAAACCGCCTCTGAAACCTTAAACCGAACCGTTAGCAGATCGAATCTTCCAATGAAAATAATGTCTGGTAAAGACATTGAAATCATTGATTGTGGAGAAATTATTTTGCTCAAGATATTATTGATTATCGATTCGTTGGCTTGGCTAGATGTCTGAATTTGTTTTCTCGTTTGGCGTATTATCGGCAAAGCAATATTTACTTGATCAATTGCTTGAACCGCTATAAATAAAAGCAAAATATTTTTATTTGGATGTTTTGGAATTTGATTTCAATTGAAATGCGGAGGGATCGAATTCGCTTCTGATATCCTCTAGACCAGATAATGAAAAGTCCAAAAAGAACGAAATTTTCGCTCTGTATGGCTAGTGCGGTGATATAACTATTGCGAAAAAAACCATTAAAACCAAAATACCATATCAAACTCCAACAAATGTTGATGATTTGGACTTTTTTTCGGTTGTATTGAGCTGAAGCAACCAGATAAATAACATTTGACCTGACCCAAAAAAAAATGCCGTAGAATTTGCTATTTTTCGATTTACTGAATGCTGATTTCTTGAGCTTTGACGTAATCTTTGATGAACTTTTTGATGATATTACCCAAAGCACGCTTGGACCCAGACCGGCTACAAGTTTTTTTCCCAAAATAATCAATCTTTATTAATAATATCAAATAGTTATCAATCTGTCAAATTTGTTTCAATCAATTAGTGAAATCACTTTCAATCGTTTCTCTTGTCGTTTGTTCTAGGAAAAAAATAGATTTTTGTTTGGCTTAAAACACGGGAATATTTGAAAATGTTGATAATTAATAATCGGATTAACAATAATCATAACACCGGGGTAACAATAATTTTCAAGCAAAAACAATTGATAATTGCAGACTTGCCGAACCGGGATAAAAGAGAATTCGCAAACTTCATATTAGGATTTTTGAATGTATGATATCAGAGCATGCTCAGGATAGAAGTTAGAATCAAAACGTATACGGTGTATGCGCGTGTATGTAAGTTGTGTGTTGGGCGTGAATCAAGGGAACGTTGATGTATTTAGGTCACTCCTTCCAAATGAATAAAGAAGATCATTCAAAGCAAAAAAAAATGGAAACAGAAAGTATCAATGATTGATAGTAATATTGATGATGATGGCGATGGTTATGATTATGTTTTGTAATCGAATTTTGTCCGATGTTCGATGTTATTTTTATCATTGTCTGGTGTTTGGTGTTAGGTGAAAAACCAAAGTTCATGATGGCAAATTCAGTGTGAGTGGGTGTGTTTGAAAATGCAATGAGGATAACAGGAAAAATTTTCGTACAGCAAATGGCTGAACATAAGAAAAAACATGGGCCGGAATCAAAATCAGGATTAATCAGGATTAACCAAAAATCATTGAGGAACAGTAAAAAGAGACCACATTTTGCGGGAAACAGAAAAAAAAATCAGTTACATAAGCCGCCAAAATACAAAAAAAAAGAACGTTTCCACGGTAAAAATCAAAAATATCGACAAAAAGCCAGAGAAAATAGAAGAGACCGAGAATTCAAAACGGAAAAAAAGGAAATAAAAAAAAAACACGATATCCAACCATATTGATGAATATGGTTTTTGGGTGTGATAATGATAATGGTAATGGATGGGGCGGGTGGTACATGAAGATCTTCTCCTCCCCCACCACCAATAAGTTCACGCCCTCAAAATCCTGGATCTGCTTAGGTGATGGGAGAGAGAGAGAGAGAGAGAGAGAGTTTATAATAAACATGACCTGATTTGACCGGGTTTATCGCCAGTGATTGTGGATATGGTTTATAATGATTTTGTTTGTTCAATTATATTTTCCGGGGTGTGTTTGTTTGTTAGCATTTTTTTTTGGTTTTTGTTTTAATGTTTATGTGAACAAAAGATGAAATGTGAAATTGGATTTGCGATATGGATTTTGGCTAATTGAATAATCAAATTGAAAGAGAGAAAGAGAGAGAGAATCGAAGAAGAAATAAGTGGACACCATTTACCAATTCACCATTCGCTTGGATAATTAATTTGCAATGGTATTGGTAAACGTCGATGTGGATATGAACTGTACGAACGTTGCCGAGAGGATCCTTGCATAGCCTGATTTGACCGGCTACGTAATGATTGATCGGAATGTGCTCGATGCTGTGGTTGTTGTGGATGTACTGGATTCTGTATCAACGATGTTGATTGTATATCCGAAACGTGCGGTTGATGGTGGTGCGTTATAAGCGATTGTTGTTGTGTTGGTTGATGATAATGATGGTAATCATTGGATGAATTTCGTCCATAATCATCGCTGAACGATATTGATGAATGTCCTCGTCTTTGGTTCGGTATGGTGGTTGTATGCTGTTGTGGTACATATTCCATGGCCATTGCAGTAGATGTTGAAGCTGTCGGCATTTGTTCATCAATCGTATAAATATCATCCATTTGAAATAGATCTACATTTTGACGTCTTCGTATCAATGCATTGTCGCTTGATCGTGATCGTCCAGATGGCTTCATACCATGATTATTATGTATTGGGCTAGAATGCTCATCTCCCATCAAATTCGATCGCATCCAATGTGCATTCGGAGTATGGATTGTTGGCGGTGGCACCGATTGGCTGCTATGTCTATTGGCCACATGATTTGTAGGAATCAAGCCTTGATCAGAACTTTGTTGAGATGTCTTTTGTCTTTGCTGCTGTTGTTGTTGTTGATGTTGCTCTTGTTGTTGCTGCTGTTGTTGTTGCTGTTGTTGTTGTTGTTGGTGTGAGGCCATTCGCGAATCGATCACAGTAATTAGATCATCTTCAAAGTTTGGCAATTGATCCATTATACAATTGGGGTCATTGGCTCTTTTTTTAGCCACTTTGTGGCCTTCAATACCAGGATCGAATTGCATCAAAACGTATATCTGAATAAATTGAATCAATAAACAATTGTTGAAATATGATATTTTAAATGGTTATGAATGCATGCACTGCACCGAAAACTAAAACCAAATGATTTAATGATTTCAAAGCACACAACTAAGCTTACCAAATCAGATTTATAGAGAACCATCTCGATAGGCGGATTGGTAATCACATAACGTTTGTTGGAGGCTTCCTCCCCTAGTTCCACATCACGTAAGCGCGATATACCAATGCATAGCATATTATAATTTCTCAATGCTTCCACAAACAAATCACCATATTTGCCACCATCACCATGTTTAGCCAATGGTCCTTCATTCAATGCAATCTGGCCAACACGGCAACGATCACGGTTTTTCAATGTTTCACTGGTTGAATAACCGCCACGTAATCCAGCACCCTCAGCTAGGATTAGCTCCAATTCTGGTGTGGCGCCACCAGTGATCAACGATCGGATCAATGTCAATGCATTAGCATTGAAATATGTTGTGGACATAAGCGAATCCAATACGGACACGGCGAATGCCGTTCCGCATGCAAATGGCTGTGTTAGATACAATTCCGTATCCGGATCATCATCATCATCTTGATCCAAGAATTGTACATTGGTATCATTGACTAGTTCAGTGATCAATGGTACACTTCCGCTACTAAGGGAAAACATTGAGTTTGATCAGTACAGTCAATTGTTTATTCAATCAATTCTGTCCGTCTATTTACCTTTTTTTATTTGCCTGGCTTGAATCTTCATTAGGGTTGCCCAATGTATCATCAAAAGTCATTGCCTTTATATTGAGACTGGCTAGAATTGCTTCCTTATCAGCTAAATTTGGATCATCGGATGATGGAATCTTGGCCGACAATATAACGCACATATCGCATAGATTTATATTCACCGCACGTAGATCAGCTCTTGACAATGGTGAACCATTCAATACACTGATTTTCGGCAAATTCTGCAACATTTTCCATTCACGACGTAAGTATTCAACATTTCCAACAATCACCACATGTTTAAGCTCGTGGTATTGAAAATTCGAAGCTCTAAAAACGTTTGGAAAACAAAGCTTGATTCAATCAGGAACAATCCGGAAAAATTTCACAATTACCTTAACGGCATGACTAGATTACGAAGTCCGATCAATGGTGAATCCGGATCAGCAAACAGACAAACAACAACATGGCCATTTAAAACAGTCATGGCGGCTTGGTTTCGATCCAGCACACAATCTTCAATCAATTTGGCTGGACACCAATGAAACATTCCTGTTGAATCGTATTTCATTTCGGTACGATCAAAATCAAATTCATTATCTTCAAAGCCCATCATATCTGGACCATTGGCAATACCGGTAGCGCTCAATCCAAACGTTTCTGGTTTAGCAGCGGTTGGCCTGATCATCAAAACGATTCAATCATTTAAATTAGTTTGGATTGTTATTAATAAATCGGGTAATATAACAAAATGCTCACATCAATTTTTTGACCTCATACGACAATCTAGCTAATTGTGTATCGCTATATGGCAATGCCGATGAACAACGTTGCGGTTCTTGTGGATGCGGTTGTGGCCGTTGCGGTAGCTGGCGATGAGCATGATGTCCAACGCTTGAATCAGCCTCAGCATCCAAACCATCACTGAACATTGTGCTTGTTGGTTGAACATAATTGGACATGGAGGATTGCGCTCCAGGATTAGAATCATCGAATAGATTTGTATAGATATCATTGGTGGACATCACCATTGCATGGCGTTGTCGATGTCGATTGGATTGACTATCTGTATCGGCCAATTGGAACTTAACAGAAGCTGTTGATGGAGCCACTGGACCATAATGGCTTGCCGGCGGAGCTGTGTGCGGGTGATATATCTCTGCAACATCATCATCATCATCATCAGCATCAACAACAACATCATTGAGAATAAATTGTGATGAGGGCATTGGATTACTAGTAATATTGGGAATGCTGTTCCTGGAATAGTGTTGATTATGATATGGTTGCTGTTGCAAGTGATGAACGCGTGATTGCTGTGCATACAAATCATGATGAAGCGGATGCTGTGCACTGGTGCCTGCACTATTATATGGTTCATGCATCGGGTATGAAGCCAAACGTCTTCGCATGAACGGTTCCGGTGTCAATGTTTCTCTTCGGGTCATCAATGGATCTAATGGTTCTTCTAACGGATTCCTATTTGCATTAATACTATTCATTCCTGTACTATCACCTTCTTGTGATGGATATGGATACTGTTCAGGATAATCCATGATAGACATTAATGAACCATTTAGAGCGCCGCCACAGCCACCGCTACCATTCAAATAATGATTGTTGAAAATATGTTGCTGATGATTTTGGATATGTTGATCATTCAAAATGTTCGCCGAAGCTGTATCCACCTGTGGATGATGCTGTACTGGCATACCTGATTCAAAGCTTGAATAGTGCATACTTTGATGGTGCGACATTGAAGAGGATGATGGCTGCGCAGCTTGCGACGATGGATAACATAGAGGTTGATGTTGTCCGGTTTGGCCATAATGTGCTTGAGGCGGACCTTGATACGATGAGCATACCGATGATCCGCCCAATTGTTGCGCTTGTTGTGGCACTATCACACCGGATAGCTGCTCATTGGTATGGTGCAGTGTTTGTTGTGCTGGTTGCAAATAATCCGGTTGTTGTTGTTGAGCGATTTGCACTAATTTTGTTTTGGCGAACAATTTAGACACCAAACACCAGCAAGCAGACACAACATACACAGGTGAATATATGTGTGGCGTGTACAGTTAGATTGGTCCCCAAGATCAAGAGGATTGGACCGAGTGCAAGTGCAACAGTGTTTCGAAAAGCAACAAGAGGGAAAGAGAGAGAGAGAGAAAGCTCTAATTAGTCTCGTGATTTCACGAAATTTTCCTTAAGATGACATCTGAGCAACATGGGAAACGCCCTCTTACACACCCCCTACGACCACTTACAAATCGAATGTGTTTGATAAAAGCGGGTAACATAAAAATAATTCTCGTTCGATAAGAGAGCAATAAGTAGTGCAATATTTTGTTGGTAATAATTTTTTGAAAAAAGTTTCCAAACTTACCTCTATGTTTGCGTGTGTTACGAGCAAACTCCACAATCGAATGTCTGGGCATTACGTTGGCATCATCTTTGTGTAGAGGAATGAAGAATGGTGGGCGGGAACATATTGAAAGAGATCATCCAATCACATTACACATGCGTTCAATACTTACACATGCGGCATTTGCATTTTTTAATCAGTTTTTCGTCTTTAACATCTGCATGGCATACTTTACAAAACCAAAAAGCTCTGCGATTGGTCAAAAAAATAAGAGGGAGTTAAGATTGTCTTTTTCAAAAACTTCGCAGTTCATACCTTTTGACTTCATCGGCACTTTGTGCCATAAAAAAGCCTTGCGTTTTGCCTATGATACGAACAGAATTAGCTCTAGGATTGATTAATATTTTCGAAACGGAATCATCTTTATCCGAGCTAATTTCAATGGCAATCAACAATAGTTTTAGCTTTAGGAAACAAAGTTCAGCCGCTTGAGGAAAGTTCATGTTCTCGAAAGCTGGACTTAGATATTCGGTGTACATTTCCATTCCGGTACCGCAAAGATAATCATTTTGCCACTGGGGCATGTCCGGTGCCTATTCAGTGAGATTGTTAAGTAAAACGGGATTAAATTTGGACCATTCAACTTGACAACTATCACCAACCGTTTTGAAGGATCTCATTGCGAACAGATTTGCCAACATCGTACTGAATCCAGGGGCCAAACATGATTGAGCAATAAAACCAAGTTTAAGCTCACTGACACAGATTACATCATCACCTTTAAGATTGGTTTTTTAAAATTAATGTTAATTAATTAGTTAATGTTAATTAGTTCAAGGTCGAAGTAGATAATTTTACCTCTTTTCCAATTCCAAGATGGTATGTTAAGCAAATAAGCTTTGTTGTGATATTGCATCAATTGAATGATTACCTGCGGTAACAAACAGTATAGATATTAGCAACGAACCGTCGTTCGTGAAACTAGTTCCGGGCAATCATACTCTAATATCATCGCTGTAGTTTTTGATGGAAATAACTCTCATTATATTGGCCGCATCCTCTGCATCCGGATCTTGGCAATATTTGTTGGCCAAAACTAAGCAAGCATCAGCATCATACACCTTGACACGGCTCAAATCAATTGGATTCATAACGGATCCTTGGAAAAATTCCACCGTAGTGAAATGACGTTTGATCAAGCCTTCCAATTCAAGATCTGGTGGTTTACGGTGCAAGAATACCACCTCAACATCCACATCTTCACGATCTTCGTGCAAAAAATCCTTAAGAAAGTGACTGACACTTTCGTATGTTATGTGGCCGCAAACCACGATATGTCTTCGGCGTTCAGATTTGAATGTTCCGGAATATTTTGGTCTGGAACCAATCAGATCGATGATTTCTGGAATGCATGATGCAAACACAGCCAAACCGACCAATATGAATAGTACAATGAATGTACGACCCAACGTGGTCTTGCAATGTATGTCACCATAGCCCACCTAAATTGAATGGTGGTCAATTTTGATCATTGGACGCCATCGATGGCTTACTTACCGTGGACATGGTGACAATCAGAAAATATACACAATCCCAATAGGACATGTAATGACCATTGCGAAAATCCAAAGGATCTCCAGAGTTTTCAAGCTGTCAATCAACCAAATCCGTCGACAAATTCCATGAAATTTTTTGCTTTTTGAATTATAGTTTTAAAACTTTCAACATGATGGCGCTGGCTACAGTTACAAAGCCATTTTATCTTACACTCTATGGAGGTTGGACTAACTAGCATATCAGTATTGGTCGAGGGCCGTGCAGGAAACTGAGTAGGGTACGCATATTTGTGAACAGTTGTTTTATGGTGAATTTCCACTTCCGGACCGTTCTATCCAATTCTAATCTGGCAATTCGTGCGATTATTCTTGATAAATCTGATCAGAACTGTTCAGATCAGACCGATTTTTGTTTCCGGAAGGAAAATATCCCTAAAAATATCCTAATTACTATTCTGTGGAGAACATTCTTTTCATTTCCTGTCTGTCCTCTATTTTGGATTGGGCTGGTCAAACCGTTCAACAACAATTATGGTTATTGTTGTTTTTGTTTGAATATTTCCCTAACATGATTTTGGCCAATATGATTGTCTCACACACGCAAGTTTTGACCTGGCACCGAAACTAGATCAATCTCCTCAACCATTGTTGACCTGAATTTAAGGTGGTCAGAATGTTTGAAGTGTTTGTAATCGTTATGTTTGATTAGTATTGATTTTTGCTTGGAACAAAAGTGGATAAGATAGGTGTGAATACATATCCAGTTTTCCTGCCAGAGCTTTTGTGGGCCAGTGCCTGTTTGTGCCTGGATCAATATTCATTGTTCATTTGCGTGATAATAAATATTCTCTCATTCTTTTTCTCTCGCATTTCCTTTGTCCGTAACATTTGCCCAAATAAAGCGCTCTTGTGGGTGTGCGTCTGATTATTATTCACCATTCTCATTCTGGTGCTTGCTTATTCAAATTTGATTGTGCAATATCTATTCGTCAATAATCTACTACAATAGAGCCTGATTAATCTTATTTCAACCAGAAATATAAAGATCAATGGACAAAATATTCGGATGATCGACCGTGTTATTCGCCAACAATAGAATATTCTATCTCTCTCACTCTCTCCTCATTCAGATAGTGTATGTTTTCCTTCTTACCAAATGTATCAAGCCAGCAGCAGTAAGCCAAACGGACACTACAATCGATATTAATTGAGCCAAACGTATCGACGATGAAGTCTTGAGTACGTTCAGATATTGCAATATATCTGGAAACGACATCAGACGAAGTGCACGTAGAAAACGTAGACCTAACGAAGCCCGAATATCAAAAGAAGGTTTCCAGATTATTATTATTATTATTATCATTATTATTAAATTTCTTATTGTTGATGAAGCCAAATGAAGGATAATAGAGAAAAGTAGCGAACATACCGATCCAAGTTCGATCCACGTAAATGGAAACAAATGAAGGCGGTATAGTGAAATAATCGACAAATGAATAAAGCTCGAGCATAAACCATAGTTTGTCGGAGGCAGCAATGAACTATTCAGATCAAATAAGGTTTTTTTTAGTGGAAAAAAAGATTGAATATTAAAATATGCAAGAATCAAACAGGAAAAAGTATGGATCCTGGCCCTAATTTCATTCGGAGATGTGATGTGTTTGCCGAAAAAAGTTGATTGAATCGTTATTATCGCTATACTTGTGTATGTGTATGTGTGTGGGTGTGTGCGTTTCGGTTCCGACAGGAATATACTCTCTGCTGCTCTGTGCGTCTACATTGCCTAAATTCATATTCTGGGATTTCATCCTGATGGATCCAAGGGAATTATATTCGTTTGTTGGATGGAAATCCGTCCAATCGGTTTTTGAAAAAAACAAAAGAACAATGCTAAAGCCCGAAAAAGCAGCACTTACTCGTATGAAAAAATAAACCATGAAAAATATATTCAAAGCCAAATCGAATTGTTGGGTTGCATTCTCGTTCCATTTTTGACATTTTTCAACATTGTCACTGTTCGGTTAGACAAGTCAAAGAAGAAGAAGAAGGGAAAATGGAAATGGAAATGGATTTTCAAGAATTATTTTAGGACAAAGCTTTATCATCGTTAAATCTATTTATTTTGAAATATGGTGAATAAATTCCGATTTATCCAGAACGTCAACACCTAATGGCCCTGTTTTTCCAGTAACCTATAATTGTACTTTGCTTACCCGATTCCCGGTGGACCAGTTCTGGATGCATCTATAAAATAGATGATCAGTGAAGCGATCGACAACAAAAACACGAGCACAACCTAGAATAACATTAAGAAGAAGATTCAAATAGTTATCAAATTTTTATTGGTCGCGATTGATGTTGTTTCTAAATCTAAACTCACTAAAATTCGTCCTGTTGTGGATTGGCCAGAGATTAACTCTCCAGCCCAATCTTTAGCTTCAGCAATCCAGCCCATGTCTTGATTGAATAATCCGGAAGATTGCTGTGGTGGAAATTTATTACTGGCTCCACTGATACTACCAGAATGTGCTGCGCCGCCTGGTTTCTGAACGTTTCCGGCGGCGCCTGCAGCTGTTGATTGTTGGCCACCGTGTTGGCCACCGTGTTGACCACCGCCTTTGACATGTTCAGCTCTGTTTCTACTTTTGGAGAACAAAAACTCGACCAAACGATATGCAAGAACGATGAATATGCCGGCCAAAAATGTACAAATGCTGGACAATAGGAATGCCCACCATTTACGATGTTCCAGGCATTCGGCATCCTCTGTTGATCTAGGCCCAAAACTGCTATACATTGTACTATCTCTAATCTGATACGGATTTATATAATTTGTCGACATAATATTTTGTTTTCCTGTCTTTTTTTTAAAGTGTTTGTTTTCTGGTTATCTTTGATTTTTGTTTGTCACTTTTCTTGTTTGGCATCCAATGAAAATTGCTTTTCATATGAAAAAATTGATGTCTTTTGTTAATAAAACAGAAAAAGTCGGGAACTTTCTTTTGGTTTTTCATAAAAACCTATTTTTAAAATGATTCAGGCAATCAATATTGAAAAAATAGGCGTCAATAGTTGATCAACGCAATAGCAGTAAGTAAGAAAAATTTTCTGATATTTGATTGGCTAGTGGATGTTAGCCAGTCATTTCATGAAATGTTTCATAGTGAGAAAATCAACGTAGAAGCATCTTGTGTTTCAATTTAAAAAAAAATTGTGGGCATGTCTCTGCGTGTCTGTGTCTATGTGTTGTATGGTGTGAAGTAGGCTGTCTCTGTGTCTCTGTGTGTGTGCGTGTGTCTCGCTTGCTGTCTTCGCATGAAATGTATGCGCGTTGATGTGTGATATAATGTGTTGTGTAATGTTATGTTATATTCGTTTTGTAAGCTGTCGGTGTGTTTTAGTTATATTTTTTGTTTTTGCTTTAAATTTTTAAATTTTAAAAATTCAAAAGTTTTTTTTCTTGTTGCTGAAACATTCGGGGCTTATGGACCATAAATCTGGGCCAAATATTTGTTGTTAGGATGGGACCATTGGGACCGTTTGGAGAGAGAGAGAGCGAGGAGAGAGCGCGCGTGAAAAGAAGGTGTACCGAAAGGGTTGGCTGCGATGACGATGAGAGTAGTGGCATTTTGCTTGATTCTGATTGGATAATTATCAAACTCAAAAGCTTTTCAAAATGTTTTGCTTGATTATGACCTCGCCTGTGGCTTGTCAATGGTCTTGATAATTAACAAGCACATACACACAGACATACGAACATGCATATTGTTCCGTTATGGTTGTTGTTGTTGTTCCTGGAACACTTTTAACCGTAACGATTTTCATTCAAAACTTTGAACTGATTAATAATAATACTATGATGACATGACAGTGATTGATGCTATATGTTAGTGTATAATATATATTGATAGGATGTCAGGGAGAAAGTGGAGGCAAGGGTGTAGGTGGGTGTGCGAGTGGGTGTGTGCGCGCCGCTAACTACTACAACTCAACACAAGGAGCCAATGATGTTCAATAGACGATTATGTTTTGGGGGGATTTTGGGAGAAAACCGAAAAAACAAGACCTCAAGACAACCATATTCATAATGAAGATGATGATAATAATAATAATAATTTTGCTGAACTAAAAAACACAACAAGCACGCAAAAGGACGGGAGGTGACGGGAAAGGGAAGCTTCTGCTTTTGAAGAGAAAAAAATGATTTCCTAGACAAAGACAGAATATGAATGAATAAAACAAAACGAAAGGGAGATAGTTAGATAGATAGATGGTAGAATCGCTATAATATTAATGATTCTTATTAATATTGATTACATCTTGAGATGAGGTTAGTCTCATCAATTACATACTGTAAAACTCTTAATAATATTAAATCCAAGGTTTTTTGGCCCTGTCGACAAGACAGAGTTAATATCGGAAAAAAACTGCAAAAAAAAACTTTACAGTACCGATCGTCTATTGCTGTTGAATACACTGTAAGTTAATAGTTGATTAGTTGATTTAACAAGACAAAAATAAAGTATTTGAAAAAAAACACACACACACACACAAGCACTCACACAGTACGAAAATCATTTTTTGGAACAAGTTTTTTTTTGGTATAAAACTCCGGCTTATATACACATCATACACACACAGAAGATCTGGAGCGAAATTTGCGCTTGCGTTTGGGGTGTTAGCATATTGATTGGATATCCTTCCCCTACTTAGATCAACTCCCGTTTGGTTTTGAAAGAAAAGAGAAATCTTATGACGAATTATAAGTCTTGTACATCCGAATATAATGAATAAAATATTGCCGATCAAGTCGACAGAATCCAGAATCCGATCATTCATAACGCTGCAAATGATATGTTTGACGCTGCTGCTCAAGCATATCACTCGTAGGTGTTATTTGGATCGTGTTAGCTAGTGTTTCTATTTGTTTGCTTTATTTTATGATGGATCATCGCTAACAATCTCAGTCTCACCATTATTCTGTAGCTAGGCGATGAAGTTCTGACCTTTTCCTTCTAATCTTCGGTTGGCTGGTTTTGATCGGCTCAAATTCACAAGTGACAGGATTGATTTTTTGAGCTGGTTTGTTTGCAATCGATGGATTGACTTCAAATCAAGCCAATCAAAACCAGATTTGCTTTGTAGCTTTTGAATCATTGATTTAGAATTTAATTAAGAAAAGGGATTTTGCCGTTCTTACGAAAATTTTCAGATTATGCGAGGTATTTAATTTAGGAAAATCTCTTTTGTGAAATTTTCTGCAGAAATTGTTGAATTTTCTTCAATTTTGATCTCTAGATACGCAGCAATCTAATGATTTGGATTAATTTTCTTGTCAAAAAAATTAAGATCTTGTTCAACCAGGATTCTCTCGATCAACTGCACACTTTTTTTTTGTTCTTCTTTTGTTACTTGGTCGGTGCGGTTGGTTTTCGGTTTCGGTCCATTAAATCTTATGGTACATTAGTGAAATAGTGGCTTGTTGCCTGCATATATGTCCAGGAACCAGCACCATGGACAAGGCGATAGAACATGGATTTTACGGGCGCCCAACTCAATTCTTCTTGAGCATATTACAGATGGCATGTTAGGCGAAATCAGTGTTGGCGTGGTGTTATGTTTCTAATATAACTAATAAATCTTATTTGAAACCATAGCGAATGTTGCATTCTGTCTATAGTTTTCACATTGTCAGATAGAATTATCAGATAGAAAGAGAATCCAAAGAATCCTTGAGATACATGGCTATACGAATCGGTGGGCGGGATTTCTCTTGGTTCAACAGTATTTATTATCATTCTGGTATCGTTTTGAAAATTAGCCTAATCAATCTATCTTATCGGTTATTATTGGAACCATTTGGTTCTTTTGGAAACATGGATCAAAAAGAGAATAATCAAGTTTTTATCCAAACTAAAAGATCTTCAGAGTTTATGTTAGCTCCGCCCCTAAAGAGAATAAGTTTGAATGTTTGGCGCCATTTAGAATAGGGGGTCAGATTACTCTATTTGATTTTCGGTTGTCTATACTATCGATACAAAAACCATTAGATATCTAGGTTAGCATAAAAATGGGGCTGTTACACCGGGCCTAACCGATGATGACGCCATCATCAATCGATCATTTCCAACATATTTTGCTCCCTCTCGTTGCTCCGCCCCATCCCAGCGCGTCTCTTGGAATGTGATTTTTTTTTTGAATTTTCAACAAGAGCAAGAGAGAAGGAGAGAGGGAGCCAGAATGCCCAGGAAAAAAATTCGCTGACCATTATTTATTCCGCAAAAATAGAAGTTAATTTAAGCTGACATTCTTTAAAAATGATTAATGACCAACACGAATGGCCGGTGTTGTGTCCGCATATTCTGCATTAGTGTGGCTCCTGGGATTGGTTTCCTGTTTCACACACACACACACGACGACAATGCATGCAAAAGTTACTACGTACCGAACGGGTACGGCGATACGATTGTTGATAGCTAGAATTAGTTAGTTTGCTTTAGCTCGCTCGGTCGACAAGGTGAGAGAGAATTTTAATTTTGATGAAGATAATACTCGAACGATAATATTCTTGTTATTATAAAAGTCTATGGTCCAGGGGAAACCATGTGACTAGAATAATTTGGTGCCATCAAGATGATGGTGATGTTGGCCGGCCTTAAATGATTTTTTTTGTTGGCCGGACGCACAATATCTTTGCCTAATGTCTACTGCTATTTTCTGTTGTTGTTGTTGTTGTTGTTGTTAGTATTATTAAATCATTATATTAATAATGAAAATATTACTATTAATATTTCATAAACATATTTATAAATAAACAAATGGCCGGATCTCTTCACTACATTGTTCTCTGAATTCACTGCGAAAAAAAATGGTCAAGAGAATGGTCATGGTCAACCGCTACCATCCTGTTGCTTTGCATTGGTTCTGGTAACAACTAGAACTTGTCTGGGAAAAAAAATGACCATCTTCATCAAAGATCATTAATTTTAATAGAAAGCTTTAATTAAAACCGCACGAGAAGGGATAGAAGAACGGTGGTGACAGTTTTTCGGTTATTATATGGGTAGGGGAGTTCGCTTTTTGGAATTTTGGCTGATTTATAACGGTCGCGCACTTCAAATCAACTAGGCGTTTTGCAACTTTCCGCCAACGCCAAAAGATGAGATGGCGTTTGAATATTTTTTTCTATAAAATGTGATTTATCAATAACCGGTTTCATCTTTACAAAAATCTGGAAATCCAAGCGCTTTTATTTTGCCCGGAACATTGTGTGTGTATGTGCGCGCAATCCTGATAGCAAGTGATCTTTGCCAGAGATTTAAAATATGTGGTGTAACAAAATATTTACAATAATTATAATTTATATAAATTATGTACATAATGTGATGATTTTATGGTTAGGCCCTCCGTGAACGAATGCAACTCTATATATTATTATACGGTCCATCATCATGATTCTAAACAAAATGCCCATTCCGATCCATTGAATCTTCATTCCTTGCCACCACTCTTCATCTACGCCACCCACGCCCTTCAGCACCCTCCTTCACACCTTTGATTGTTACATGATTCTATGGATTCTACGTATACTAGTGAAAAATTCTATAACTACTGTCCCCGGTCCCAAATTAGTGGCCCAGTTTATGGACCCATTTCAGCCCCGTAACTAAATCTGTTTTATTGGTTCATTTTAGCGTGGATCCGAATTTTGTGTCCAAAAAAAACAATTCGAAAATGATTGGGACTGAATGCCGATCAACAACTAAAAAAATACTAAATAGATGCTAGGTGGTTTTGATTTTGGATGTGTGTGAAGTGTGAGTGTGTGCGTGTGGGTCAGTGGAAAATGTTGGAATATTTTATGGAATATCCATTACATACTAAGTGATCGTGTAATTTTGTTGATTGCTTGAGGATTTCGAAAAGAGCTTCTAATTCGAGATTTATGTCATTGCAGTAGAAATAGTTATTTTCCATGGTCAATCGATAGTATCGATACTATCGACTAGAGTTTTTGTGACAAGAGAGTTCGGTGTGTGGAGGCCTGCGCATATTATATGTCATTATAGTACTTTTGCGGCTTTCTGTAGGAAAAAAAGGCCCATTGGAAATTCAAAATGAGATCATTTTCATAAAATGAATGAAAATCATGCAAGTAGAGTTTAGGGCGCCATCGAAAACAAGCTTAATAATAATAAATAACGGCCCAGCATGTAACAATTGGAACAATACAATATGCCATCCACCTACCTTCTTTTTGTTTCATCCGAGAGTTTCAAATTACACACATTCACACACGAAGAGTTTACAACACAGCAAGAGTTTAGTTTGAATTTTTTTTTGTTCAGTTTAGTTTACATTGAATTTAATTCGAATTCATTTGTATCTTCTTTTTTCCTTTCTCTATCTGCTGGCTCCCTATGCCGAACCATGGTTATCGGCTATAGTGTTTGCCGTTGTGGCATTTGGTTGTTCTCGGTTATTGGTTGTCGCCGCCGTTATCGTTGGGTTTTATTGCAAAATGATAATAATAATGAAAGAAACGAAATCCTCGGGTTTTTAACTTATTTCTTTATTGTTGGTTTGGCTTATTTTGCTTCAATTCTATCTTTCTTTGTGCATTTGATTCAATTAGATTCTAGTGAATTTCTGTAATAGAACACAACAGACCAAACTACCCAAGAGAGCGAAACGGGAATAAATACGGTGGAAAGAAGGAAGATTGGTAACCAGAGACCAAATAGCTTTTTTTTCTTGGTTAATTTTGTTTTCGCTTTATTCTTGTTTGGTTAGCCGTTATTACAATTGTTGTTGTAGCTTGATACAGAAGTTGGGATTTGATCAAATTCCAATTGATTAGGCTCCAAATGCAAAAGTACGCTCCATGTGTGGGTTTGTCGCCGCTATTTTATTTTTGCACTTGCTTTAGCTCGGCTGCAATCAAGAAATAATTGAAAAAAAAGAAAGAAAAATTGGAGACAAAGTTACGTAAGAGAAAATCAAAGTTTTGGATGATGATAACAATAAATTCAATGCAAATGTAAACCGAAATAAGAGAATCGAACAATAAAATTTGTTGGTCGACCGGACGGCCGTACTTTATTTTAGATTCTTGCAATTCTGGCTGCTGCTCTCCCGGGAAATGTATCCTCATCAATCGGATCATCTTGTTCGGCTAATTAATAATTTTTTTTTGACTGAACTAGTTTCAATTAATTAATTTACTATTGGAATTTGGAATGTAAAGCTTGGAGGAGTCCTAAAGCCAGTCCTGAGACCCGGGGATTTGTTTGAACTAACAGCAACACAAAACACATAATTCATGAACATAATTCCGGTTAATGAAAAAATAATGATCCAATAACCACTGTGATTTCGCAAGGAAATGGGTTGATCAAATTGATGGAATGCGACAATAATGATGGTTGTATCATCATAATCATCATCATTATTATTATAAATATATCCAATTTGAACAACAAATTCATTATATTTTTCGCGGTCGATAAGAAATCCCAGTAAATCAATGGTGGTATTGGAACACACACACACATACAACCAAGACTTCTTTGGTTTTTTTGGATCAATCTATGCCAACCAACCGAAGCGTAAGTGTGCTGGTAGCCCATTTGTATGGGTGTATAAATCATCATCATTATAAATATGGATCATTTGTAGTAGAGAAAATGGTGGAAATTTATGAAATTTGTACCATAATTTATCATCACTAACATCCTAATACCATCAAATGGAATCAGACAAATAGAAAACGGGAGAGAGCGAGAGCGAGAGAGAGAGGGAGCGGAAAAAGAAAAAGATCTTTGGTGATCAATTATCATGATTCTTTGTATGTCATTAGTATTTTTGTTTTTATTGGTCCACAAGAGTTCTGTCTCTCTGTCTCTGTTTTATTGTTGAATATACATCATTCGGAATGTTTTCTCCACTAATGTATCAAATGGATCAAATGAGATGTACCAATGAACAAAACGAATGGCTTAGAATGTTGTAATGAATTATCCATTTAACGAAATTTATTTATTTATTTAGTCTGATTACTTGAAGAAAAAACGATAACTTGTAAAATCAACTAATAATAAATAGACCAGTTATACCATGGTTCATGGTTGATTATGTCTATTTACTTATTATAAATTCGCTAAAAATCCTGAAATAATCGAAAAATCAAAAGGCTTTTCAAATAAAAAATGAAACTTTTCTGATTGGAAAGATTGAATCAATGAAAGTTTTATCAAGTTTCTCCTGTTACCAATCTAATTCACCAACCGGAAATACGTTGCGCTGCTAAGTGTTTGAGGGGTTTGAGTAGCTGCTTTTTTTATACAGCTCTTTTTATCCAAAGCCAGATTCGAGTGAACGAGATTTCCAAAGCAAGCTTGTTGGTGAATTTGAAAATTAATGACATTTTTTTCATTGATTTTTCGATAGTTTCCCTCGGAGTGGTTGGTATTTTTTTGCAAGAGTTATATTTCATGATAAATTCTTTGCAAAAAAAGCAGCGGGAAACGGCAACCAAACCAAATAAACAATCGACCACATAAGAAACAGGATTCCAAGTTGGAATCGATTTCTTTTCACTGTGCTGCTGTTCTTTTTTTCTTCTATTTCGCCAACCAAAACGATTATTCAGACGAGCAAACAAGGGAAACCCGCACAAAAACAGCTCAAAATGAATTCAGCGAAAAACTACTAACCCACATAGCTTTGGCATAGGTAAAATCATGTAGATCAACAAAGTAGACAGTTGGCTGGCAAACAAAAATGGAAATAAATTACCTTTCCAATTCCAATTATCTTCAGTTACTTCTATCTTGCTCTAGTTTTTTTGTGTGGGTTTGAGTGTATATTCTCAGAATATTCCATATTATTCAACCTGATTCTGGTTGTCATGAAACACTCTTCTCGAGCGCTGAGCTATTGCTTATTCAACGGCGGGTATTGTTCAAATTTCTTCAACAAGATTTATTATTCATCTCAATCACCTGGATACCCGCCTATACACCCATCGCAATCGGGTTCGAATTAAGTCCAACCAGCAACAATAAACACCAAGCACAAACCAAATTGCAAATGCTAAACTAATGGATAGACAGCAGCAACAGCAACAGTAACAGCAGCTGGATACAACTTCATTTCACCATTTTGATGATTGATCGACATTCCTACATGGTTCCCTAGCTTCCCCTCTTTCTAGTTTCCGTTTTAGATCCGTTTCCTAAAATCAGTTCTTGCTTTTTGCAAGCGAAAAAAAACGGCAACGAAATAAAATGAAATAGAATTTCGTGTCAACTTGCATGGCACCTGGGCGCCAGCATACATTTTTTCTGCCATTGATATCATCAAATTGAATATTTAATACCACGGCGACAATAACTATCATCAAACAGCATATCGAAACAACTAAAATGGTGTAAACGAGTGTACAATAGAGCAGGAAAGACAGAACTTTCTGCACCGTTCGGGTCGATATTTATACAACACAAGAAGATCTGAAGATCTATCATAAACTGGAAAACAATATTCTGGAAGGGAGCGAGAGGGAGAGAAAGAGAAAGAGACTTGTGGTGGAGAAAAGTGAATCTATTGAAGAACATAGCAGAATATCGATTGCCACACAAACAAAACCAAAACTTTTGAATAAAAATAATGATTATTATTATGATTTTACTAGGCTTTTCAATATAGCTCAATTGTTGGAAGAACAATTAAAATAGAATAAAGTCTTTTTCTAGCCTGATTCAATCTATATTATTATTGCTCGTCTTCTGTGGATGGACTGGCTGCCTACAGGAAGCTCAATTGAAAGGAATCTATTATCCCTTGAATAAAGAGCTAGAGAAGGACAATGAAATTAGAGGGAAAAGAGAGAAAACCGAAACTCCTAGCACTGTTATCATCATCATCAACAACATCATAGCAATAATGATTTCATTGTCTAGATCCGTGCTCATTGTCCCTGGTACAACAAAGTGAGCAAAAGAGCGAAGTGGATGAAAATAGCCCAAAAGACCAAAGCTCCTACCAGTACTTCCCAGTAGATTTACTACTAGTTTAATAATTTTAATAACGATTAATATTAATTATGATTATTATTTGTAATAATAAATTACCATCGTTGTTATTATGATGATGATTTGTATTCTAGTTCTTTCATTAATAATTCATTTTTCTTTTACGCCTGATGCTCTTTTGGCTCCAGGGCTTGCATCCTATACTTTCGGGTTAGCGCAAAAACGACAAGCTTCACTCAGAGGTTTCACATTTTGTTTTCTGTACTGTTCCGGTTTTTCTACGGAATCTCAATGTTCTGGCCAACGTCATTGCTAAAAATGGCATAAGATTCCAGTGAAAAACAAGCTAGAGACGGTGATCGATTCTTGGATTCTTGATCCTTGGAACGAAATTTTTGACTTTTTGGCTACCCTTTATAAATGGCTTGATCTCTTCCATCCTCGATGAATGCTCTGGTACGCAATTCATGTACAATCTGTCAAGAAAAAATGTCCCGGCTTTTGTTTCGGAATAAGTCCCGAACGGCTTAGGCTAGAATAAAAATTTAAAATTTACCTAAAACTAGAGATCCTAGTTTGAA
>JAOZJS010000684.1:6797-22663 GCA_025882695.1 Amerodectes protonotaria
ATGGCTGAATTTAGCATCATTTATCGTGCCTTTGATGTCAATTAAATGCTTCAAAATCATGTCATTTACCGAATCATAGGTTATGATTTCTCCATTAGAGAACAAAACAAATAGTAATTCATCTTCGATGATATAACAAGAATAAATCACTTTGGCTTTTACATTTTTCGGCTGAAAACTCGCACAACGATTGAACTAAAAAGTAGAATTTAATTGAAAATTAACGTGGAGAATCTAAATTACGAGTTGACAAACCTTTTTGTCGTTCAAACCGAAAGAATGAATTTGATTCTCACAAACAATGAAAGCGATTTCACCATTTCTATCGAATACGATCGATGAGTTTGAAAACTTATCCAACAATTTAAAGGCATCTTGTCGGATCAAAATTAAATTTTCCATCTTGGAAAATCTTCTTGAAGTGTAACTAAGAGGTAAACAAAAAACACGCAGAAAAACATGTGCGCTTCATAAGGCAACCATTTCGACATGCCCTGGTCACAGTGGTAGAAATAGCCGGTCATACAAAATTCAAATTTTTTCGCGCACTTTTTTATTTTGATTTTTTTTTTTGATTTTTTCCCATTTCGGCTTTTTAAATTATCATTTTTGTTTTTTACTTTTGCTTAAAATGAATCGATTCAGATGGAAATTTCTTTTTTTTTCTACAAAAAGGAAAATCAAGTTAGCTCGATGATTCGATTCGATTCGAGGCAATTTAATATTGCCAAGACATCGGGAATCCGAGACATTCTGAACCGCGTGGCCCACGTTTGTTATATAACGCACAGTCAGATCATCATTTATTATTATTATTATTATTATTCAATCAATGTTGTCGAACAAGCCTTGTTTCTCAAGGGGGTGATTGGTCCTTTTGGAGACACATAAATGATATACTGGATATAAAGTGTATCATATTACATCCTTCTGGTCCGGGAAACGGTCCGGGAACTTCCCACATGATCCTACATTATTCAATTACCAGGCGTTATAAAAAAAAGGCGCCTGAATATGGAATAATGTTTCTAAGAATAAAGCCAAGTAGAAGAAGAAAAAGAATAAAAATAAGAAGAAAATGGAAAGCGATTCTTTAATAATAAAAATAGAGAATAATAATAACAATTCCTTCGATGTTTGCTGTGCTGTGCAAAGGCAAACCAAGCCTGGATTTGTTTTGTTTTGTTTTGTTCTTTTTCATTCGTTTTGTTCGCAGCGATCGATTATAATTTCAATACGAATATTGAAAGGGTTCGAATTTTTCGAATCGTGTTCTGGTTCGATTTATTGGAACGAATCCGGGCGCCAATTCTTTTATTCGTTCATCATTCACTCGTTGGTTTTACAGTTTGGCCTCTTTTTGATAAGCTCGCTAAACACACAAGGCGAAGCCTCAAATCGGATTTGTTTGGCAGAATATATATAATTCTGCCCATTTAAACAATCATTCATTCATTTGTATGGCTTCCCATTTCGAGAATATTCCATTGGCTCCAAGCACACACGGTTGTGTATTCTGTTTATCCATTCAGGCATAATAGCGCAACAACAATACGGATTGAAGGATTGATTGTTACCACCACCACCACCATTGAAGGCTAATCACAATCCCCTCCCTGATGGTGGTGGGAAAGGGGGCAGCAATAGACTACCATTGATCTTGTAATCGAAAAACATTGCTCTGTTTCGGGTATTCATGGTTCCGGAAACTATTATAATCGTTGAATGTGAGTGTGTGTGTGTGTGTAATGTACTCGCTCTCGCTCTCTCGCTCGCTTGAAATGAACGGAAGTTGCCACTCCCCCTCCCTCCTATTGAATCGAACCAATTGAACCGGTTGAGACCAATGAATGTCGTGAATGTGAATGAATACTAATTACAATGTTAATTACGGGAATCGTAATGTGCTTTCTATAATTAATTAATTTCATTGGTTCATTGGTTCATTGGTTTCGTTTCGTGTTTCTTAATCGGAACATCAGCTATCTAGAGCTCGCGCTCAGCGTTGTCGGGTGAATACGTTGCCGAATGTCGGCTAATTTAATTAATGTCAAAATCATCATCATCATCATTAGCAGATATCGTTTCTGTTTTCGAGTTTGGCCCTAATACATTGTGTGTGTGTGTGTGTTGCCATTTTCCGTCACAAATTGATTAATTGTAATAACAACAAAACCCTGCGACCCCGGTACAGGTTTACATTGAATGGATTTGTTGCCCGAAATAAACCCCGAAAATAATCCGCTTCAACTTCCAAGGTTGAAACATTAATGAATTAAGCAAGCAAGCAAGCAGGAATTCCGTTAGACAAATGATAATATAACAATAATATTAATGATTTATTATTGATCTAACTATTTGCGCTGAATCGTTTTATTAATTGTTGAATGAAGAAATTCTTTGTTGTTGTTGTCGTCGTCGTCGTATCCTTTTGTCTCACTATTATCAATCATATTCTTATGCGTATATTCTGGTTGGTCGAGCGGGCCGATCCAAGAAAACTTTCATCCGCGTTCATCATTAATAACATGAGAAACATTTACGTAACATGCTGAGACATAATACAACAATAGCAAGCTATTAATATTCCGTATAATATCTATCAAAGCCACAGACACAGACACACACACACACAGGAAATCATCAAACACTGGCGCCCATCTAAGAGCAGCATCCAGTATCAACGATCTAGCGATCCAAGCGATCCAGATCCAGAAGCAGCATCTGCAGTTGTAGATTCTAATTAAAAAAACCTCGAAAATAAAATTAATGAACAACCACCACCACTGGTACCACTAGTAGTAGTTAATATAACCATCCAAGAATTATCATCATCATCAACAACATCAATAAAATATTTATTCCATTCTATTCTGGTTCGGGATTCTGGATCCTTGTGCGTGGGACGTTATTATTGTTATTGTTGATGATGATGATGGTTAGGATGTAGATTAGAGATATACTTCAAGACTGATAGATGTTTTCGATTCTGTTGCAGACTCGCCCGCTCCCCGAACCCTCGATAATCTGCAACTTTGTTTCCTCTCACTCTCTCGCTCTCTAGCTCTGTTTCATCTCCGTTTCCTGGCGTGATGAATGGCGCCAGGAATGGCGACAGAAGAGCAAAGGATAATTCATGAAACGGAATAGGCTCCCTCGCACACCCTCACGCCCTTGCTGCCCCGCCCCTATAATAAAGGAAGGAAACAACAATGTCAACAACAACGATGTTTCTGTTCTGTTGGGCATCTGCTGTGTATGGGCGTATATGGGTGTGTCCCAAGTGTTTGATTATTCATATTGTGCAATGAATTAAACAACAACAACAAGAATCCACAACAACAAGAATATTCTTAAGAAGAAGAAATAAATAAGGACAAACAAAATCGAGAGATAAGAGAGATAAGAACATTGGCGGGAAATCCTAAGCAGCAGCAGAAAAGCATCAATTTTAAGCGCGTTTTCTTCGCATCAAAATAAGCAAGACACAAGACACAAGAATAGGAATAGGAAGAAGACCATCATCATCATGAAAGTCTTCATCATCATCATCATTTTCATCAGGCCCGTTATTCTCAACGTGTATCTTCGATGGTGTACATCTGGTATACTTGAGGCGTTCGACAACAGGGCACCACCACATCCCCAACTGCACACACACGCTTAGGCCAAGACGCCCGAATATATATAGCGCCCTAGAATTGGTTTTATTATTATTATCATTATTATTATTATTATTTTTTGTCGTCGTCGTCGTCGTCGTTACATCCACTTGGCATTGTGTGTGTGCGTATAGGAAGATGGGCTTTTTTTCGGTCACAAGAACTGTGTGTGTGTGTGATGCAACTATCATCAGGAGGACCAGGGAACGAAAAAAATCCACAATGGTTTCCAGACATAGACATTTGCCAAACAGACATCGACCAATCCAGTCTGCCATAGTGTGGCCATACAAGCTTGTTATATTATTATGTAATATTATGTAATAATAATGATATAACACAACAAGCTGATGGATATTATTATGCAACTTTTTTTTTTGGTTGACCATTTGATTCTCTGGTTTCCTTCGCTTTCTCTCAATGGTTATGTGGAGGGTGTGATGAATGTGCGCGCCCACTTGTCAAACGTGCGCGCGAGATTCCATGATAATGTTTCTTTCTCTCGCTCTATTTTCTCTGCTGTTGAATCGTTCGTTCGTTCGTTTCGTGTTTCCGTTTTTTCTACTTCTTGTTCTTGTTCTTCTTCGGTCATATTTTCGTCTGTCGTGCTTTTTTTCCGTTTGAGGGAACAAACAATGATGATGTTTTATTATTATTTCAAGTTTCACACACAACATGATTATAATTAATCTTATTCTGGCCGATGCATCGTTGTTGGGGCCAGAATAACCATAATAAGAGAGAGTATAATAATAATAATCATCATAAATTCATAAAACTTTTATAATTAGTTTTTGGGAAACTTGTTCTCTGTGTTGGATATGTGTTTGGTTAAAACGATCTTGTTCCGACTAAACTAAACAACGAAAAAATGATGATAGCTTATTTAAACTATCGTTCTCTCTCTAATTACCATATTTCCTGGGACCGAAAAATCCAACCAAAATATGATATGATTTCGACCAATCACCTCGTTGATCATCATCATCATCATCATCATCGTTCAGCTTAGGCGCCTGATTTCCGATTTGGTGAAACAAGGGGCCACGTGATTTCCCCTTGGATTTTTCGCCTGGATTTTGTGAGTACCAGTAATTTTGGATTTTCGGTTTTTGGGAGCGAATACAGAGTGGAGTGATCACAGAATATGATGGCGTGTGTTGACAGGTTTTCCAAGGTTGATGCCCAAGCACCTCGAGAAAAGAGATTCGCGTGAGAGTAAGAGATTTAGTTGTTGGTCGTGTAATTTATTTTGATTTTCATTTTCATTTTTACCACGCACATTTTGGAAACTAATCTGGAACAAATCTCTTTCTCTCTCGCTCTCTCGCCATCACTTTCGGGCCTAGGCATCTGACACATTTCCGTCACATTTGTGTATGATTGTGTGTGATTTGGGTGGATTTGGGAATGATTGGAGAAAATGTTTTGTTCCCTTGTTCCCTTCCATAAGGGCTCGAAAGCCATCGATCCTAATAAAAATTTTACCGATTTGATTTTCGATCCGATTTTCGCTCGCTTCTTCTTGTGCACACCAAAAATTTCATTTCTAAACCCACCATTTCTTTCTTTGGGTGCAAGATGTGTTGGCGTGTGTCTTTGCGATCAATAACAACAACGACGACAACAACGACAACATCCATCGAACAACAG
Source organism: Amerodectes protonotaria (assembly GCA_025882695.1). NCBI lineage: Eukaryota > Metazoa > Arthropoda > Arachnida > Sarcoptiformes > Proctophyllodidae > Amerodectes > Amerodectes protonotaria. The sequence continues at coordinate 12,113 of JAOZJS010000684.1, forward strand.
CCAAATCGAACTACAAACAGGATAAATGATTGGGAACGGGGAATCGACCCCAGTCAAATGGGAATGGAACGAGAAGAAAATCCTCTATCATTGTCACGTTTCAATTTTTGTTTTTTTTTTTGGAACACACGCACCGAACCACGCATTCAACTTGCTTGATGTACTTTGAGGTGCTGGAAAACAGGGACCTGCAACCTTTTTTTTAATTCAAGTGCCAATTTAAATTTTTTTGAAAAAATTATTTGCTGGCCCAAATCAACATGCAAGTAGTTTGTACAATGTAAAACAGGAGAACAGAAATACGCGCCTCCTTCTCCTGTTTATAGTGTGGCTGGTCATCAGGCCGAATCATCACTGGTGGACCAATCAACGAGAGAGGAATACACCTTCTGCTGTTTATAGTGTGCCTCGTCATCAGGCCGAATCATCACAATGAACCATTCAAAGGGGCGAACGGTTGTTATAGGCATCAAACACAAGCACAGACTTGTATTGGTTAAAGCTGTACGCTTTTACTCTGCTTATAGTGTGCATGGTCATCAGGTCAAATCATCACAATGAACCAATCAGAGGGGCTAACGGTTGTTATAGGCGTCAAACATGCACAGACACTGGTACTGGTGTTAAAGCTGAACCTCGCTTTTCATTGGTTGAACGTGTGTGTCTCGTCATCTGGTCAAATCATCGCTTTGAACCAATCAGAGAGAAGGAGAGGAAGGCATATAGCTTTGTCTCCTGTTTAGCATTTCAGCTTCGTAGTGCTAAACAGCTTGGTGGGCTGCACTAAAACTGTTTGATAGGCAGGCCGCCGGTTGCTCACTGCTGTGCTGCTGTAAAAAATTGGCAGCGCACATTGGTTTGGGCGTGTTCCATCACGAATCTTGTTGCCAAAACTGTTTGTCAAAACACACAATTTTGCTCCATTCCGGTTCCATTTAGGTTTCAAATGGACTTGTTTTTTTTTACTCCAAACACAAATTTCGATTTATGATCCCATCATTCTGGAACATCATAAAACATTGATCATGTCCAACAGTGTGTGCGTGTGTGTGTTAAGTTGAAATTTGATGTTGTTGATTCGGTTAACATACACCCCCTGACAAATGAGGACATTTATTATCTAATAAAGAGTGAGAGGAAGAGAGAGAGAGAGCTAGAAAAAAAATAGATCATCGTATGTCGGGTTGAAAATCATCAATCAATCTCCATACATTATGTAATGGATCCGATGATTCTGGTTGAAATGCATTAATCAACCGGGGAATAATGTGAAAAATGATACACACCCGCACCCGCAAGCTTACATTTGTAAAATCCACATTGGAAAACCTTTGTTTTGGACCCGGATTCCGGATCCGGATCATTCGAAATGGAAGCTTTCGCTCCATATCCGGTTGACGCACACACACTGGTCCTGGCAGCCGGAACCTGGTCCCAATCCAGGATCCTAGGTTCACACACTGCTGTTGTTGTTGTTGACAATTTATTATTGGACTCAAATCAATTCAATAATTCAATCTATAATATTGATTGGCTCAATGTGTTAACCAATCATAACTAGGGGGTTCTGTATTGGGAGCTTGCAACCAACTTGAACTCCAAATCAGACCTGAAAGTTTCTGATTTGGCGATGGTGGATCCAGCCGAGAATCCCTCTCTCTCACTCTCTCTCTCGCACTCTCAATGGTGTTTAATGGACTGTGTCCATTTTCAAGGACACAAGTGCAAGAGAGGGAGATTACATTATTTTTCTGGGAATTTCCTGTGAAAAACAACAAAAAAAATAGTTTTTTAAAGCTATTTCCATCACTGCTTTTTTTTGGTGCAACTTGGGGATGTTGATCATTAATTTTGGAATTTTTTTTCTCGCGAGGCTCCCCGTTGGTGGAGTTGAACTGTTTGAAAATTTATTTCTTCAGCCAAAATCCGGCCATCTCTCTCGCTCTCTCTCTCTCGGTCGGCCCGACATCCTGTTGGCCATACAACCATTCGATTTTTTCGTTGTTGTTGTTGTCTGGTTTCAACATTCTCTCACGTAACTCTCATTTCTTGGTCCCGATAACAAATCCATCGTCTCTACTCGGCGCTGACACTTGATTTTATCAACAATTGAATCCTTGAACACTTTGAAGGATTCACAACAATTTGGTCCCACGAAAAAATAAAATAAGGACCACAACACAACAACAACCTCGTCCAACAAAAGGTCGATGGGTGACGTAGCGCTGCACCTTGGTGTGCAGCTCCCCGAAGATTCCCGAAAAAAAAATTTCATCCATCCATCCATTGTCTCCAGAGATCGGCACTTTGGATGGATTGATCCTGGAACACTTCGGAGAGAATGGGATTTTTCGGCTTTTGCTTTTGCTTTTGTTTTTGCTTTATTTATTTATTTATTTGATGAATATTAGATTTGAATTTTATTACCATCACCAACACAAACACACAGTTGATCAGTTGATCTTTGACAGGCTTGGAATCGTGTTTTAGCTCTCTCTCGCTCTCTCTTTATCCAAAAACAATTTCCGAAAATGGAAGAGAGCGAGAGAGTGAGAATGTTTTCCAGAGAGAGCGAGCGAGTTCCGCTGAGAATCATGCCGGAAATTCCGGGAAACAACTTCAAATGTTTTTGAATGTTTGTGTAACCTTTTTCCCCACAAAACTGGCGCCCATTCGGAAAAAAAACAGAGGTTGGTTGTTTGATCAGAGGATTTTTAATTGGAACCATCATCATCATCGGGTATCCCGAACATGTGTCTTATAGGATTTCAACATGATTGGTTCGGGCCCATTTGTAATTGGTGGCCAAAGTATCATCTGGAAATAATAATAACGATAATAATTTTCTACAAATGATTTTGTTCCTACAAAATGTTTAGTCTTGGTGTTTAGTGTGGAAAAGTTTATTTTCCAAGAGTGTGTTCCAAGAGTGTGTGTTCCAAAAGTACTCTTCTCCAGTAGTGTTCCGTGAATGTCCAGGATACATGATGATTTGTGATGAGCTCCGGAAATCCAAGCGAATCCAGGAAACATAGCAATGAATACGAATTCGCCAATTCGGATTTTTGATGGCGCCCAGAATGACTTTGGCGCGCCACTAAAACGACGGGCTCTTCATTTCATTGTTCATCATTGTACACACACACACATTGGTCCAGGAACAGTTTTTATTTGGAATCAACATCGTCATCGTCTAGATGACAATCATCATCATCAAGCGCGCACACATATCTTTGTCACGGTTGGTCGAATGAGAATGAGAATGCGAATTCGCGCGTTTGTGGTTGTTCCACCACTCAAGCATCTAATTGAATCTGGTCGGAAATCATGATGGAACCAACCATGAAATGATGAAACCAACCAAGGAAATATAAATTATTTTTTTTATTTTTTTTTTATTTTCATGTTCTGTCTAATGGCCCCGTGCTTGGAATTGGAAACACAAGCAGCAGCAGCGGAATTTGAGGTGAAACCCTGGCCCTCTCTCTCTCTCTCTCTCTCTGGTCATCATCACCCTAATGAATAGACATGAGCTTGTGACAATAATTGTATGTCAAATATCTTAAAAGCTTTTTTTTATTGCTCCAGTTCCACATCCAGAACCAAGAGCGTCAGTGAGCGAAGAAGGTTTCCAAGAAGTTGTTTAGCTTATACTCGGAAGTTAGTTCGGAGCTTTGTTTTTCTTGCTGAATATTACTGCTTGCCCGTCTTACTGCTTGTTAGTGTGCGTGTGTGTCGGTGTGATTATTTCAACCATCAAGAATTTGATGATTCTCAAAAAAATAATGAAACAAATAAATAACAAACGCCCCATCTCCAACGCCCGATGAGCCTGATGATGATGGTCTTAATTGCATTCCAGCACTTGGAACTAAGCATGGATCCTGGATCCGGCGTCAACGGTTGGTTCCCCTCATTATGATTCAATATTAATCTATTTTTAATTATCCGCTAGCATGAATATGCGAAGATGAGCGAATCTGCAAAAAAAATGCGAATCTGCAGCAAAATTCAGTTTTTGGCAATTTTTCCCAAACAAACAAGCTAGCTGCTGTTCCAGAAAAAGAGAGAGAGAGAGAGAGACTGGAACCGACGTTAGATTGACACATCATCAACAACAACAACAACATTGGAACATTGAGCATTTTGTTTCCCCCAAAATCCATAAGCTTATAAGCTGATAATCATGAGTTTTCATGGTACATTCTGGGCGTCTACCCGGTGATGGTTGTGCCCATGATTATCAACTGATCCTAAAGTTTTTTGGAAAATGTTTCCAATTTCGTTCATTCTTAGTTGCTTTTGTTGTTTGTCGTTGTATTCAAAAACACCAGCGTAATTGAAATCCGGCTTACTAGCTAGCTATATGTGGATTGTTGGAGGGGAAGGTCCTTAGGAGGAGGAGGATCAAAATCTATTTTTGGGCCCTATAAGTACACACACACAAAGTTATATAATCTTATGCTTGATTTGTAACAAAGTGACGACTACTACTGGTGAATTTTGATTGGATATTCGTCATAAATGATTCATCTTATATTTTGGCCAATAGCAAATGCGAAAGTCATCGCGTTTGCTATACAAAACACTGGGCTTACTGGGCTGAAGCACACTTTGACCAAGCCTATATTTTGTCAAACATCAGATTCAAATATGATTGGTCCAGCCCCTTTTCTTGTGTGCTTGGCTGTACTGTCGCTGTACTGTTCAAGCAGCTTTGATGTCCAAGGGTGTTGATCTATTCAAACACTTGTGCGTGTGCAACGCTAGCTCTGATCGGTTCTAGCCGCTAGCTCCGCCTACAATCGAAGAAATGCAATTTGATTGATTAATTTTTTTTTTGAAAATTGATGCCCGCTCTTGAATGTAAATCCCTCCTCCTCCTCCTTCCACTTTTTCCAATGCGTAGATCGTGGATTTTGGCTTGCCACCTTGTTGCTAATCCGGACCGGAAAATCGGAAATAGTATTTTTGGCAAGGATTCCAAGGAAGAAACTATGTGTGTGTGCAAGACATTTCAAGAAGATTAATTCTCTTTTCAAAAACACCACATCAGATCATGATTATGATTATGTAAATTTTTTGCTTTTTTTGGCTTCCCAAAATATCTTTTGATTCAATTCTCGATGGTTGTTGGATGATCTATTTTTTGCCAAACATAAGCTTGCATGTGTGTGTGTGTGTGTGTACATTTAATATTCTCGGTTTTCTTGTGATTCTTGTGCTTGTTGATGCTCATGACAGGCTTGAGCATGTAAGCTGTTTTGCTTCTTGGGAACCACGATCCTCCACCGTTGGAACCGTCAGGGGGCCGGAACACGGCTGTTCCAAAAACAGCACACAAGACACATACAACAAGCTACATGGTTTTCCCCAACAAGCTTTCCGGAACACCATCACCACCACCACCACCACCAACGTTGCATTTTCGGTCTCGGCGATCGATTCGGTGCGCAGATCCACCTTGTGTACCAAGTTAAGACCAAGTTTTTTTTTGCGGCCCTGGTTCGTCTCTCTCTCTCTCTCTCTCTCTCTCTTTGGTACATGTTGGTTGTTGTTGTGCCAGGCCATGTATATTGGTGGAAATATAAAACACATTTGCTTTCAATCAAACCACCAAACCAAAAAAAAGCCATCGCCAAAATAAAAATACGAGGCTCCAAATTTCATATTAAAAGTCTTCTTCTTCTTCATCTTCTTCTGTTCCATATCAAAACATTGAATCAACATTGAATTAACATTTCAGTTCAGTTCAGCAGACTTGACGCTTTTCGGAAATGCTCTCGCGCTCTCTCTCCGGGAATGATCCAAAACCGACATAACATATTTTTTTCGTTTTGCGTTTTGCGACCAAAAGTCAGCCTCTTTGTCTTGGTCTGTTTCTGCCTCTGTTTCTGCTTCTGGTTTCTTGGCTGGTTGGCATTTCAATTCAATTTGTGTGCATGTGTATGTCTCGTTTTCGTTCCAAACAAAACAGAATACTACTTATAATAGCCACCACCATCATCATCATCATCTTCATCATTATAACTTTATGTGAGTAAATATTGATTATGATCGGTACTAAATGCGTGTGCGGTAAATTTTGAACCAAACCAACCAAACTTTCCAAGCAAGTTGAACTTCAACTTCAAGGAGAAAACTTGAAAATGAAATTCCTCCCACCGAGAATATTTCTCTCAAACCAAAAAAAACTTGGAAACCTCTTGAGATTGAACCACAACGGTTGGTTGTGTGGTTAATTTGGAACAGTTGTGGCCACCTCTCTTTTCATTTTTTGTTCGTTCCAAAATTTTTAAAGTTTTTACAACAATTTTTTTTTGGATCGGAATGCTTTTGTAATATTTTTTTTGTTTGTTTGTTGTTCGCCATTTCATTCATCCATTTCATATATCCATCCGCTATTAGGATAATAATCATCGCCACAATTTTAAATCCATCATCATCATCATCATCATCATCATCATGACCAGCAGCCGAATCCAATATCTATTCTCAAAGAATATTACTGGAGATGGTGGTGGTGGTGGTTTCTCGTTGGTCGTCGATAATCAACGAAACATAATCGATCAAGAAATGGATGAGAACCATTTTCTACAACAACAACAACCACCAGAACTACAAGACGGGGATGGTGGACAAGAATTGATTGATCAGGATGAATTTGAAGAGCTACACTCATACATCCGTATCATAGTGCCAATATTATTCGCCATAATCGTTATAATTGGTTTGGTCGGGAATTCATTGGTGATCATTGTGGTTAAATTTAATCCACAGATGCGTTCCACCACCAATTTGCTCATAATCAATTTGGCATTGGCGGATTTTTCATTCCTAATGTTTTGCGTTCCATTCACCACGCTCGATTATGCATTCACCAAATGGATCTTTGGCAGTGTTTGGTGCAAAGTGGTTCAATATTTAATTGCCGTCTGTGCATATGCCAGCGTTTATACCGTAAGTTTTGAAAATTATTCTTATTTTTATTCTTATTATTCTTATTCTTATTATCATTATCATTAATTTATTATTCTGGTTTCGAAACACCGTGCTTTGTTTTGGCGCGAAAAATCCCATCCATCCATTCAGCCGTCCCATCAATCCTCGAAATCCTTGAAGCAGTTTAGGATGAGTTAGATTGTATTAGATTTTTTTTTTGGAACAATCTTCTCTCTCTCTCTCTCTCTCTCTCATTGTACTCTCGTGTTTCCCTTTCCTTTTCTTGAAACTTTTTTTTGTTGTTGTTGATCTTTTTTTTGAGATATTTTCTTGGTCGCTCATCTTCGCGCTCATCTTCTTCTGGTTGTTGCTGCTGCTGTGCTGTGTGTGTGTGTGTGTGTGAGCATAAATATTCAATGAGGCATATGTCACTTGTATTCTAATGGATTGCAATGGATGTTGGAGTTGCGATTTTTCCACGGAACGCGACATCTTTGCACCCGGGCCCCACAAGACCATGGTTATATGGTTATCACACCAGATGATTTATATCCACATCCACATCAGGCCATAGATCCTACTCCTATTAGAATGCCGTGCCAATAATTTATGATTCAAAAATCTCCAAGTCTCGAATGTTAGATTAAATTTTGATTTTGACGACATTTGTGATCTGTGATTGAAAAATCATACCCGACCATGCCCGTAGGATGACAAATCGAGTCGATCAATTATTCAGGATTCAAGATGTCGCCCTAAACATAAAAGTTTTATGATATGAGCCTGCTACGGATCTACTAGCTGCTGCGCAACAATCAATATCCATCACCAATCATCCAACACTTTGAAAATGTTTGCTTGAAAGTATTTTCAATTTTTTGGGATTTTTAAAAAACAATTTTCTCTCTCGCTTGACACTTTATTTCTAAATTGAATTATCGCTTGCGCGAATGATCGACACAAGCAGTCAAATTTCCATCCAAATTTCCCACTTTTGACGTCTCTTTTTTATTCTTGGTGCTTCTCTTGTGTCTCTTGTTGTTCATTGCCTTCGCGTTTCCGTTTTGAGGGTAAAAGAACAAACGGCGCTGAAACGCTGTAAACGCTTTCCAAAGACAATATTTACATACGACGACGACGAGGATGCTTTTGTTTCCTGTGTGGGATTTTGATGAGATTAGATCACACACATACACACACAGGCATGCACAACAAAATAAAGATCCGATGATGATATTCTCGCGGCAAATGCAAACATGGGCAACAGCCAGCCATCCATCCAACAAGCGAGCGAAAACTTTCTCGAGCAAATTTAAATATTGGTGTAGATTTTGCTTCTGTTCCGCCCAAACAGAGAGAGAGATAGACAGACCGACAATCCTTTTTCACGTCTCGGATCTCGGATGTTCCCCGCCCCTCCCCTTCCCCTCTCCCGCCCCCTTTGAAAAACTGTGTGATATTAAATCTCGGGCATCCAAAAAAAGTCGGCGTTTGATATCCAGAAAGCTGGAAGTATATAAAGCTGTATGAAGAAATAAATTATCGTGATTTACATAGACCCCCACAAGCAGAAAAAAAACCTCCAAGCTAACACACCCACCCACACACCCACAGCTTTGCTTGCTTGCAAAGATTATATAATAATAATAATGATCATTCAACCCTGAAAAAAAAGCATATACACACACATCCGTACACACAATGGAACAAAATATCTAGTCGTGGTAGAATATTAGAATCAAATTTCCTAACTGTTTATATGATAATAATAATAATAATAATAATAATAAAAGAAAACGTGGAATGCATTGAAAGTGGCCAACAAAATGAGGATCACACACACACGGATCTTCATCTTCTTTTTCACACCATATTCTCTCTCTCTCTCGCTCTCTCTGGGGCCCTTCCGCCAAACAATGGCGCTGGGCGCCAGAATCCCCGATCCTCGATTCAATGGATATTTGATGTTTGATAATAATGTTTGGTTTGCGCTCATCTTTTGCTCCAAGCTATGTAGAGCTAGTGTGTGTGTGTGTGTGAGGGAGATAATTGTTTTGAATGAAAATCCGCGTCGGGTGCACAAAGGGGTATTTGGCGTTCCGCTCGCCTCCAAAATTAACTTAAGGGGGCGTTGTGGCGCTGGTGATGGTGTTAGTGGTCCAATTTCCGTTTCCTGATTTTTTCAAAAATGCAATCCCGAGCCAGAGCAGTATTATATCATCAAACAAGCACAAACACGGGAAAAAAGCGAAATTTTTTTTTCTTGTTTCATTATAATTGCATTTTCGCTTGCATTTTCACACACTTTTCCAGAGCGTGTTTCATTTTTGCGATGAGCTGAGCTTCTTCCATCTAATTTCAAGTGTCATTTCTATGGATGTTCCGATTCTGATGAAAATCCCATTTAAATTTTTTTTTCTTTTCTAGTTTCTAGTTTCATTTTATTTTAAATTTGCAATTTAAATTATTTTTTCATAATCGGATTTCGGCCCGGATTCTCACCCGGTACATAAGAGAGAAAGGCAGAATCCGGGCGATCCCGGGATGTAATTTAGTTCTTCTTCTTGTTTTATTTTTGTTTGAAAAAGTTTTCGAAAAAAAAAATTTTCAAGCGCAAATTAATGATCAAAGATGATGATTGCAAGATATTTCCAATTTGGAACCTGTGCACACCTGTGTATTCTCTATTCTATTGTTATTTTCCCGTGTTGTTATTTTTGTTCGCAGTGTTTTTTTTTTCTCGCATTCTCGGACCTGAATCTAAATTGGTGATTATTTTAATGCTTAACAATTCAATTTGCAAACACACACACGAACACACCATTCGCTTGGCTTTTCGAGCCACTGGTACAATCATGTTGATGGTGTTCATCAATTAGGATGAAATCAAATTCCTTTTTTTTTGTTCTCGCTCGTTGGAATAATAAAAGCAATCGGAAATACAGCAAACGTAAGCGAAAAAAGGACCCGAACGAATGTAATTTTGAAGCCCGTTTTCTTCTTCATTCGAATCCTTTCCACCAGGACAATGAGATTGTGAGAGAGAGAGAGAGCGAAAACAATGATGATAATGATAAACGCTAATTATAATTATTCCCGGGGGAAGGAGGGGAGGAGAAAACTTGATTTTGGACGCGCGGGCGCGTTCCAAGAAACAATAAAAAATGGCTCCCAAAAGTTCGGATGGTAATCATCTTTGATGCGTTGGTGTGTATTTGATGGAGTTTTGTTTTTGGGTTGCTCGTCGACAAAGTCTTGAACAATTAAAATTAGAGACGTGCTGTGCGAAGAATTCACGATGGTGGTCTCTTCGTCTTTTGGCGGATCTGGCGGAAATCCATAACACTCTCGCAAAAATCATAGCAACTCACATTCACGTGACTGAATAATTTGCATCGTCTAAATTGGGCTTTTCATGGGTTTTCGCTGTGGGGGCGGCGGAAAGAGGAAAAGGGGTCGTGAACGGAAACCAGAATCCCAAACACGAAACTTATAACGGGATTCAACTCTTTATTTATTTGGATTGAGAACCACCAAAATGAAAAATATAGGATAGGGTAAGCGCTAAAATGGCGCCAAAGAAAAAAAAAGTTTCAAAAAAGATTGAAC
>JAOZJS010000685.1:0-22663 GCA_025882695.1 Amerodectes protonotaria
GTCTGTACTTGTCGCTCGCGCAGAGCCGCATGCTGCACGGCCAGACGCGCTACAACATTCGCTCGCGCTTCTTCGACGAACTGCCGCAGCCCGTGCTCAAATGGCTCACGCCGAAAGCCGAGACCGGCTCGCGCTGGGGCGGCGGCCGCGCCGATAACGCCGCCTGGGGCCGCGACTGGTTCGCGCGTCCGGGCCGCGAGCGCGAGAGCGTCGTCGATGCCGCCGTCAGCGCGCCGCTGCCCGCGTATGCGAATCAGCAGCGCGCGGCCGAAAACGGCTTCTCGGTCGGCCAGCAGGTGTTCCACACGAAATTCGGCGAGGGCACCGTCACGGCGCTCGAAGGCGCCGGCGCGGACGCCAAGGCGCAGGTCCGGTTCAAGCGCCACGGCGAGAAATGGCTCGCGCTTTCGGTCGCCAAACTGCAGGTGGTCGCATGAGCGAGCATGGCGCAGCGACGGGCGCCATGCGGCCGCTCGGCATCGTCGCCGCGCTGCCCGAGGAACTCGGCGATCTGATCGCGGCGATGCGTGCCGAGGGTCCGGTCGAGACCGTCACGCTCGGCGCGCGCGAGTATCACGCCGGGACCGCGTACGGCGTGCCGTGCGTGGTCGCGCTGGCGCGCATCGGCAAAGTGGCCGTGGCGGCCACCGTCAGCGCGTTGATCCATCGCTTCGACGTGCGCGCCGTGGTGTTCACGGGTGTGGCGGGAGGCGTATCGCGCGATGTGAGGGTCGGCGACGTCGTGGTCGCGCAGTCGCTGCTGCAGCACGACCTCGACGCGTCGCCGCTGTTTCCGCGCTTTGAAGTCCCGCTGCTGGGCGTCGAACGCTTCGCGGCCGACGCCGCGCTGGCCGCGCAACTGCGCGCGGCCGCCGAGCAATTTCTGGCCGAAGACCGCGCCGCGCTCGCCGAGCATCTGCATGTCCAGCATGCGCGAGTGCGCGACGGCTTGATCGTCAGCGGCGACCGCTTCGTGTCGAGCGAGCGCGAGGTGCAAGCGTTGCGCGACGCGCTGCCCGACGCGCTCGCCGTCGAAATGGAGGGAGCCGCGCTGGCCCAGGTCTGTTACGAGCACGGCGTGCCCTATGCGGTCGTGCGCACGATTTCCGATGCGGCCGACGACCATGCGACCGCGTCGTTCGAGAACTTCCTGAGCCGCATCGCCGCAATCTATTCGTCGGGCATCCTGCGGCGCTTCCTCGGCGCGCACGCCGCGTCGCTCTGACGGGCTAGCGCGTCAGGCTCGCTCGTCGGCCGCCGCGTGCCCGGCCGCGAGGCCGGGCATCACGCGTGGGCACGCAGATTAATGCGTCACGCGCGTGCCTTGGCGGCTACGCGCTTGCCCTCGACGTCGGGCAGGAACACCGTGAGCACGCCGATCAGCGGCAGGAACGAGCAGACCTTATAGACGAACGCGACGCTCGTCGCATCGGCGAGCTGGCCGAGCACGGCCGCGCCGACGCCGGCCATGCCGAACGCGAAGCCGAAGAACATCCCCGCCACCATGCCGACCTTGCCCGGCAGCAACTCCTGCGCATAGACGAGGATCGCCGAGAACGCCGACGCGAGCACCACGCCGATCACGACCGTGAGCACGCCGGTCCAGAACAGATTCGCATACGGCAGCAGCAGCGTGAACGGCGCCACGCCGAGAATCGACGCCCAGATCACGTACTTGCGCCCGATCCGGTCGCCGACCGGGCCGCCGATCAGCGTACCTGCCGCGACCGCCGCGAGGAACACGAACAGATGCATCTGCGCGGCCTGCACCGACAGGTGGAACTTGTCGATCAGATAGAACGTGAAATAGGTGTTCAGGCTCGCCAGATAGAAGTACTTCGAGAACACGAGCAGCAGCAGCACGCCGACCGCGAGTATCACGCGGCCGCGGCTCAGCGTGGCGTGCGCCGCGTGCGCGGCCTTCTTCTTCGGCGCGGGCTGGCGCCGGTACCAGCGCCCGATCTGCGTGAGCACGACGATCGCGACGAGCGCCGCGAGCGAGAACCACGCGATGCTGTGCTGCCCGTGCGGCATTACGACAAGCGCGGCCAGCAGCGGCCCGAGCGCCGAGCCCGCATTGCCGCCGACCTGGAACAGCGATTGCGCGAGCCCGTGCCGGCCGCCCGACGCCATGCGCGCGACGCGCGACGATTCCGGATGGAACACCGACGAGCCGCAGCCCACCAGCGCCGCGGCCGCGAGCAGCACGCCGAAATTCGGCGCGACCGACATCAGCAGCAGGCCGGACAGCGTGAAGCCCATGCCGACCGGCAGCGAGAACGGCTGCGGCCGCTTGTCGGTATAGATGCCGATCAGCGGCTGCAGCAGCGACGCGGTCAGTTGATAGGTCAGCGTGATCAGGCCGATCTGCGTGAACGACAGCGAGAAATCGGCTTTGAGCATCGGGTAGATGGCCAGGATCAACGACTGGATCATGTCGTTGAGCAGGTGCGAGAAACTGATCGCGCCGAGCACGCGGTAGGCGGTGCCGGCGGCTTGCGGGGCGAGGCGGGGCGGGGCGCTAGGCGAGACGCCAGGCGGCGCGCCAACGGAATCGAGACGAGTTTCCATCGTGAGCGAAAGTGGGCAAGCGCGGAGGCCGACCGGCGGCGCGCGCGGGGTTTGAGTCCGGAAGTGCCCGCTTCCCGCGCATGCATGCACGAAATTCAGGCATGCGACGAGTGTATTGTGGCCGATGTCGAATGTCAGGACAGAGTTTGTCGAGATTCGGACATCCGGCTCGCGCCGACATCCGTTTTGCGGCGCTCGCACGGGTAGCCCCAGCCCGGGTCTTACGCTCACCCCCCGTGCTTCTTCCCTTCCTCGATCACGACCGTGCAAGTCGTCCCCGCCGACAACGCCAGATCCTGCGGCACCTTGTCGAGCCGGATATAAACCGGCACGCGCTGCGCGAGCCGCACCCAGTTGAAGGTCGGGTTCACGTCGGCCACGATCTCGCGGCTCTCCGGGTTGTCGCGGTCATAAATGCCGCGAGAGATGCTGACCACCTGGCCGTCGAGCTTCTCGCCGCTCAGCAGCGTGATGTGCGCCTTGGCGCCGAGCTTGATGCGCGGCAGCTTGGTCTCCTCGAAGTAGCCGTAGACCCAGAACGAATCGGCCTCGACGAGCGCGAGCTTCGGCGCGCCGGCCGCCGCGTAGTCGCCCTTGAATACGTTGAGGTTCGTCACGTAGCCGTCCACGGGCGCGACCACGGTGGTGCGCGCGAGGTTGAGCTTGGCCGCGTCGAGCGCCGCGAGCGCGGCCTGGTATTGCGCTTGTGCGCCCGAAGCGGTCTGCTGCGCGTTCTCGCGGTTTTCCTTCGAGACCACCAGCGCGTCGAGATCGGCGCGCCGCGCGGCGTCGGATTGGCGCATCGCGAGTTCGGCGCGGCGCTGGGCCACGGCCGCCTCGGCCTGCTCGACGGCGATCTGATAACGCGCGGGATCGATCTGCATCAGCACTTGGCCGCGCTTGACGAACTCGTTGTCGTGCACGGGCAGATCGACCACGTTGCCCGCCACGTCGGGCGCCACGTTGATGATCGCGGCGCGCACGCGGCCGTCGCGCGTCCACGGTTCGTCCATGTAGTGGACCCACAGGGTGCGCCCGATCAGCACCGCGACAATCACGATGACGGCCGTCGCGGCGAAGCTGAGGAATTTACGCAGGATCATGACAGGTTCGTTGTTATTGATAGACGGCGAGGCTTATTCCCCCGCACACGCACACGAGCAGCGCCGCGCGGAACAGCGACGGATGCCAGACGAAACGGTAGAGACCGGTCAGGGACAGCACACGGTCGAGCGCCCACGTGACCAGCGTGCCGAGCAGGCACAGGATCACGAGCGCGGGCATATAGGCATCGAGTACGGCGACTTCGCGCGGCATCATGATGCGGCTCCAGGTTGGGCGGGCGCGCTGCGTTCCCGGTCGAACGCGGCGAGCGGCGAATCGGGGTCGAGCAGGGCGCTGCGGATGAAATGCAATTGGCTCAGGATGCGTTGCAGCCGACGCCGTTCGTCGCGCGGCGGCGCGAGCTCGGTCAATGTCTGCCGCGTCTGCGCGATCGCGGTGTCGATCGACGCGAAGGCCGTGGCGAAATGCTCGGCCTGCGGCGCACGGAACAATGCTGCGAGCGCCGCACGCGCGCTTTCGATCGCGCGCCGCCAAGCCGTTTCGGCGCCATAGGCGGGGTCGCGCGGCAAGCCCGCGAGTTCGTGACGCAGGTCGAGCACCGCGTGGCCGACCTCGAGCACCGCGAACATCCAACGCAATGCATCGCGCTGCGTGTCGGGTTGATCGGCCGAGAGCGTATGCGCCTGGAACATCAGGTCGCGCGTGCGGCTGTCGAAGCGGCCGCGCGCATCGGCGAGACGCGCGCCGCAGGCGAGCACGACCTGCTCGCGCAGGTCGGCGAACAGGCGCCGCTTGAGCCACGGCGCGGTCGGCGGAAACAGCACCGCGAACGCGATGGTCGCGATCAGCATCGACAGCACGAGCGCGAGCGCGTCGTTCATGAAGCCGGCCGGATCGTAATGCGTGACTAGGTCGGGTCCGGCCAGGAAGCAGAAGAAGATCAGATAACCCATGCCCGCGCCCGCGTGCTTCGGTTTCAGCGAGAGCCAGACGCCGAACGCGAGGAACGGCGTCAGCATCGCGCACAGCAGCACGAAGCCGTCGATGTGCGGATAGACCCAGAACTCGACCACGAACCCCGCCAGCACCGCGAGCGCCGTGCCCCAAGTCATCTGCGCGGCCGTGCGCGCGGGTTGCGGCGACGACGACACCAGCGCACAGATGGTGGCCGTATTGAGCGTGAGCATCAGGCCGCTCGGCCAGGCCGTGACGATCCAGAACGCGCCGGCCAGCAGCAAGATGACAGCGGCGCGTAGGCCCGCGATCACGCTCGCGGTCAGGTTCGTATGCGGCTCGTAGCGCTCGATCCAGCGTTCGCGCTCGTGCGTGCTGGTCGAGAGCGACGCATACGTGGCCGCGTAGTCGTGCAGGTCCGTGATGAAGCGGTAGAGCAGTTCGGTCGCCGTGTCGAAATCGAGCAGCGGAAAGCCGGGTTCCGTTTCGAGCTGCGCGCGCTGAGCGCGCACGCGCCGCGGCAACGCTTCGCGGTAGCCGCTCAGCTGCGCTTCGACGTGCGTGGCCTCGGCGGCCGTGCGGATCGGCGCGCCGTCGTGCACGAGCAGCGGCGCGATCTCGCGGAAGTACGGCTCGAGCGCGGCGACGGCCTGCGGGCTCGATGCGCGCAACCGGTTCATGAGCTGATGCAGCGCGTGATAGCGGCTCGACGCCGCCATGAACTCGCTATTGAGGCGCGCGAGCCGTCCCGCGCGCAGACGCAACTCCGGCTGTTCGAACACGGCCGTGCTGCGCTGCGCCTCGAAGCCGACCACGCTGGCGGCGAAGCCGGTCTGCACCTTCTCGATCTGCGCGCGGTCGAGCTTGCCCGCGAGCGTCGCGCTCACGTATTCGACGAACGCGCTGAAGCGCTTGCGAACCGTGTCGCGCATCTGTTCGCTCGTATGGCGCGGAAACACGAGCGCGCTCACGAAGCCGGCCGACAGAATGCCGATCACGATCGCGGATACGCGTGTCGTCGCCGTCATGAACGTCGTGTCGGGCGCCTGCGACGACGGCAGCCCGATCAGCGCGGCCGTATAGCCCGCGAGCACAAACCCGTAGCTGCGGAAATTGCGGTTGCGCGCAGCCCCTGCAGTACACAGCGCGATCCACAACGCGACCGACAGCAGAAACAGTTCGGGCTGCTGCGCGAACAGCCCGACCAGCGCAACGGTCACGATCAAGCCGATGAAGGTGCCCGCAAGCCGGTAGAAACTCTTGGCGAGCACGGGGCCGCTTTGCGGCTGCATGACGATAAATACCGTGGTCATCGCCGTCTTCGGCGCGGGCAGATCGAGCGCCATCGAGACGCCGAGCGCGAGGAACGCCGCGCACAGCGCCTTGGCCAGGTAGATCCAGGCGAGACCGTCGGTCTGAGCCCACGCGCGCCACGCGTCGCGCCACGCGCGGCGCGGCGCGGCGGCCGGCTGGGACTGGGTGGAAGCGGGCGACGACATGGCGTGTTTATCGGTAGGCCGGCTGCGTGCCGGCGGCGGTCGCGCCGGCCGTCGCGGAGGACTGTCCAGGCGCCGTTGCCGGCACGCGATCGCCCGATGCGGCGACGGCCGAGCCGCCGGACGACGCACCCTCGCGAGCCGGAGCCGTCGCTGCCGATGCTTCGGCGCCTCCGCCCAACGCCGCCATCAGCGACGCATGCGCCGCGAGCCGCGCCGCGTCGATGCGCGCCACGCTTTCCTGCGCGCGCAGCAACTGATTCTGGGCGATCAGCACATTGCTGTAATCGGTCAGCCCGCGCCCGAACCCGTAGTGCGCGAGTTCGAACGCGCGCCGCGCGAGCGCGACCGATTGCGTGGCGTCCTGCCGCTGCACGCCGAGCGCGCGCAGGCGCACGACGTTGTCGGAGATCTGCTGCAGCGCCTCGAGCAGCGCCGCGTTGTACTGCGCGACGGCCTGATCGTAGCCCGCGTCCGCGGCGCCGAGTTGCGCGCGCAGCCGGCCGCCCTCGAAGATCGGCAGCGACAGCGCCGGGCCCGCGTTCCAGCCGCCGTTCGCGGCGCGCAGGAATTGCAGCAGCGGCGTGGTCACGCCGAATGCGCCGATCGTGCCGATCAGATTGACGTTCGGATAGAACGCGGCCTTGGCGGCGGCGATGCCGTGCGCCTGCGCCTCCACGCGCCAGCGGGCCGCCACCACGTCCGGGCGGCGGCCGAGCAGGTCGGCGGGCAGCGCGGACGGTAAGTCGAACGCGGGCGCGTCGAGCGCGATGCGCGGACGCGTCAGCGCATCGCCCGCACCTGGACCTTGTCCCGTCAGCGCGGCCAGCTGGCTGCGATTGAGCAGCAGCGCTTCCTCGTAGGCATGGATCTGGCGCTGATCGTCTGGCAGCGGCGCCTCGGCCTGGCTGACCTCGAGCTGCGTGCCGAGCCCCGCCTGCAGACGCTTGTGCGCGAGATCCGCGAATTCGCGCTGATGCGCGTAGGTGTCGCGCGCGATGTCGAGCAGCGCGTAGTTCTGCGCGAACGTCACGTACGCGCGCACCAGATTGGCTTCGAGTTCGAGACGCGCCGCGCGCGCGTCGGCCGCGGCCGCATGCGCGCCGTCGAGCGCACGCTCGGTGTCGTCGCGGTCGCGGCCCCACAGGTCGAGGTGATACGACACAGACAGCGTGCCGGTGTTGTTCCAGGTAGTGGCGTTGGCGAGCGGGCCCGGCCCGTAATAGACGTTGTCGGCCCAATGCTGGCGCTGCAGCGACAGGTTGCCGTCCACCTGCGGCGCCTCCGCCGCATGCGCGGTGTCGGCCAGCGCCTGTGCCGCGCGCACGCGCGCCGCGGCCGCGGCCAGCGTGGGATTGCCGGCATGCGCGGCGCCGATCAGCGCGTCGAGCTGCGGATCGCCGTACGCGCGCCACCAGTCCGCCGCGGGCCAGCGCGCGTCGTGGTCGGCCGCGGCGATGGCCGCGCCGGCGTCGAGCCTGGCCGGATCGAGCAGGTGGTCGTGCGGAGCGAGGCCCCCATTGTTCGCGCACCCGCCCATTGTCAGCAAAGCCGCAAGAGACGCGAACGCGCACATGCCCGAAAGCGCCGTAATCCGCACGAATTTCTCCCGAAATTGAGATATATCACCGGCCGTGATTGTATTTTTTGGCGATTATCCGATAAACGGATAAAAATGTAAGGGATCTTTACCGTTTTCGATAGAGTATCAATTGCAGTTTATGTAACAATGTCTCAACGAATTCCGGATAACAATGATGGATACGCTCCAAAATATGCGCGTGTTCGTGCGCGTCGTCGAGGCCGGTAGTTTCACGGGGGCGGCGCAGCAACTCAATACCACCACCGCCTATGCGTCGCGCGCGGTCTCCGATCTCGAAGCGCACCTGCGCACGCGTCTCCTGAATCGCACCACGCGCCGTATCGCACTGACCGAGGCGGGCGAACGCTACCTGCACCGCTGCGAACAAATTCTCTCTTACGTGGACGAGGCCGAAGCCGAGGCCAGCGACGCGCATGCGCGCCCATCGGGGCGCCTGCGCGTGCATTCGATGGCAAGCTTCGGCCAGCACTATACGGTGCCCGCCATTTCGCGCTACCGCGAGCGCTATCCCGACGTCGATATCGATCTGACGCTCGCGCAGCGCTTGCCCGACTTGCTCGACGAGGGCTTCGACGTGTCGCTGGTCATCAGCCGCGAGCTGCCGGATTCCGGGTTCGTCTCGCAGCGCCTGGGCTCCACCTTCAGCATCGCGTGCGCGTCGCCGGATTACATTGCCAAGTACGGCGCGCCGCAGGGTCCGCAGGAGTTGGCCCAGCACGTGTGCCTCGGCATGGTCGCGCCGGGCCTGCACTGGGACGAGTGGGTGCTGCTCGGGCCGCAGGGCGAGGCGCGCGTCGCGCTCAACAACTCGCCGTTCCGCGTCAACGTGGCCGAGGCGCTCGCCGCGGCCGTGCGCGAGGGCATGGGGATCGGCGTGCTGCCGCTTTATTCGGCGATCAGCGGCTTGCGCAGCGGCGATTTCGTGCGCGTGATGCCGGAGTACCGCTCGCATCCGATGAACATCCACGCGCTTTATCCGTCGCGCCAGTTTCTCGACGCGAAAATTCGGACCTGGGTCGATTTCATGCGCGCGGACGTGCCGGCGCTCATCGAAGCCGACGAGGCGGCGCTGGCGGCGTTGCCCGCCGCGGCCGCTTGACGGGATTTCTTATGCGGCGCAACATTTGTTAACGTTTGGGGCGCGGCAAGTCTGCTACTGTCGTATCCATTGGGATAAAAAGCCTGACGTCTGACAGATAGGGAGAATCGAAATGGACACTTTTTCGCTGATGGCCTTGGGCGCCTTGGTGGGCGTGGTCGGCATCCTCGTGTCCGAAAAGCTGCTGGCGGCGCGTAAGGCGCGCGCCAGCCTCGTGCCGGTGCGCATCTCGGCGCGCCGCGAGCAGCCGCCGCGCCGCTATTGAGGCCGCGCGCGTTAGCGGCGACGTAAGCGCCGCCAACGCCTTACGCGAGCACTTTCCCCGGATTCATCAGGTTGAGCGGATCGAACGCGGTCTTGAGCGCGCGCATCAGGCCGATTTCGACCGCCGACTTGTAACGCTGCGCATCCTCGATCTTCAACTGCCCAATGCCGTGCTCGGCGCTGATCGAGCCGTGATAGCGGTGCACGTTGTCGTACACCACCTGATTCACCGGCGTCTGATACGTCTTTAGAAACGCCCGCGGGTCGCCGCCCTCGGGCGTCTGCACGTTGTAGTGCAGGTTGCCGTCGCCGAGATGGCCGAACGTGACCATGCGCGCGCCCGGCGCGGCTGCTTGCACGGCCGCGTCGGTTTCCTCGATGAAGCGCGCGATCGACGAGATCGGCACCGCGATGTCGTGCTTGATATTGAGTCCTTCGTCGGCCTGCGCGAGCGGAATATGTTCGCGCAATTGCCAGAACGCCTCCGACTGCGCGAGATTCTGCGCGACCACCGCATCCTGTACCAGACCCGCCTCGAACGCCTGTTCCATCAGGCGCTCGAACAGCGCGCGGCCGTGCTCCTCGCTTTCGTTGTCGGACAATTCCAGCAGTACGGTCAGCGGATGCGTGTCCTCGAACGGGTAGCGCAGCTGCGGGTAGTGCTTGCCGACGAGCCGCATGCAGAACTCCGACATCAGTTCGAAACCCGTCAACAACGGCCCGGCGACGCGCTGTGCGAGCGCGAGGAATTCGAGCGCGGCGGCGGCCGAATCGAGCGCGGCGAGCGCCGTGACCTGAGCGGCCGGCTGCGGGTAGAGCTTGAGCACGGCCGCCGTGATCACGCCGAGCGTGCCTTCGGCGCCGATATACAGATCGCGCAGATCGTAGCCCGTGTTGTCCTTGCGCAGTCCGCGCAGTCCGTTCCAGATCTCGCCTTGCGGCGTGACCACTTCGAGGCCGAGGCATAGCTCGCGCGCATTGCCGTAGCGCAGTACGGCCGTGCCGCCCGCGTTGGTCGAGAGGTTGCCGCCGATCGTGCAACTGCCCTCGGCCGCCAGGCTCAGCGGGAACAGCCGGCCCGCGGCGTGCGCCTGGGCCTGCGCCTCGGCGAGGATCACGCCGGCTTCGAGCGTGATCGTGTTGTTGTGCGGATCGATCGCGCGCACGCGGTTCAGGCGCGACAGGTTCAGCACGGCTTGCGCGCCGCTGCCGTCGGGCGTCGCGCCGCCGGCCAGGCCCGTGTTGCCGCCCTGCGGCACGAGCGCGACGCGATGCGCGACGGCCAGGCGCACGAGCGCCGCGACTTCCTCGGTCGTGCCCGGACGCAGCACCGCGCACGCGGCGCCGTGATAGCGGCGGCGCCAGTCGGTCACGAACGAGGCGATCTCGTCGGGCGCGGTCAATACCTGGGACGCGCCGATCGCGGCGCGGCAAGCTTCTACGAAGGATGAAATGGAAGACGTCATGGCATCGATCTCGACTGTGTCTCTGTATTTATGATGTAGTAGTCATTCGGCGATTGAACGTTCAGGCTGCCGCGCTCAGCGCGAGCGCCGCGCGCGCGAGGCGCTCGCCGAGCGCATGCGCGAGGGTTTTTTCGTCGGATGTCAGGCGTTCGCGCGGGTTCGGCTCGCTGTGCGCGTAGTGCGAGGCGCCGTACGGCGTGCCGCCGCTTTTGGTCGTGGTCAGCGCGCTCTCGGTGAACGGGAGGCCGACGATCAGCATGCCGTGATGCAGGAGCGGCAGCATCATCGACAGCAGCGTCGATTCCTGGCCGCCGTGCAGGCTGCCCGTGGCCGTGAACACGCAGGCGGGCTTGCCCGCGAGCGCGCCCGTCAGCCACTGCGGGGTGGTGCCGTCGATGAAGTATTTGAGCGGCGCGGCCATGTTGCCGAAGCGCGTCGGCGAGCCGAGCGCGAGACCCGCGCATTCCTCGAGGTCGCGCAACTCGGCGTAGGGCGGCCCGTCGGCCGGGATGTCGGGGGCGCTCGCCTCGCACACGGTCGAGACCGCCGGAACCGTGCGGATGCGCGCGGCGGCGCCGGGCACGCTGTCGATGCCGTCCGCGATCGCGAGCGCGAGTTCGCGCGTCGCCCCGTGGCGGCTGTAGTAAAGCACGAGGATGTCTTTCATATGCCTATTCTGTGAGCGGCTTATTATAGGGGCTGTAAGGAACGCACCGCATGCGCGGCGCCGATCCGCATCGTCCGCATCAATGGGAGAAGTCTTTGCGCAAGTTCAGTACCGGTTTCGAATTCGTCACGCAGCTCGTGCGCTTTTTCGTGCGGCGCGGTGTCGACAACCGCTTGCCGCAAGTGGCCGGCAGTCTGGCCTTTACCACGCTGCTGTCGCTCGTGCCGCTGCTGACCGTCGCGTTTGCGCTGTTCACGGCGTTCCCGATGTTCTCGACGTTCCAGGGTGCGCTGCAGGGCTTTCTGTCCAACCATCTGCTGCCGTCCCATTTGAACCAGCAGATCTTCGCGTACCTGAACCAGTTCGCCGCGAAAGCCAAGGGGCTGACGGCGGCGGGCGGCATATTCCTGCTGATCACGGCCGTGATGACGATGATGACGATCGAATCGGCGTTCAACGTGATCTGGCACGTGCGCCGCGAGCGTCCGCTCGCGCAGCGCGTGCTCGCCTATTGGGCCATCCTCACGTTCGGGCCGCTGTTCATCGGCGTGAGCCTGACGATCTCGTCTTACCTGTTCACGCATTCGCTCGAACTGACGGGCGTCTCGGCGCTGCCGGCCGGCTTCAAGTTCTTCCTGGTCATGGTTACGCTGCCGCTCGAGGCGCTGACGCTGACGCTGCTCTACATCTACTTGCCGAATTGTCCCGTGGCCTGGCGCGATGCCGCGACGGGCGGCTTGTTCGCGGCGATCGCGTTCGAGATCGCCAAGCGCGCGTTCGGCTACTACATCCGCCATATTCCGACCTATACGGCCGTGTATGGCGCGTTCGCGACGATCCCGATTTTTCTGCTGTGGATGTATCTGAGCTGGATCATCACGCTCGCGGGCGCGCTGATCGCGTCGGCGCTGCCCGCGATTCGGATCGGGCATTTTCAGCGGCTGCAGTTTCCGGGCAGCGATCTGCTCGATGCGCTCGATCTGCTGTCGCGCCTCGCGGGCGCGCAGCATGCGGGGCGCGCGGGTTATACGGCCGCGCGTCTGGCGCGGCTCGCGCGCTGCGACCTCGAGACGGCGCAGCGCTTGCTGAACACGATGGAAGACCGCGGCTGGATCGCGCGCCTGCAGAACCTCGGGGACAGGGCGCCGCGCTATGTGATTCTGGCCAATCCCGAGCGGTTGAAGCTGGCGGAAATGATGGACGTGCTCGTCACCGATCCGCATGCGATCGCGGCGCGGTTGCAATACAGCAAGAGCCATATCGACGGCGCGCTGCTGCTATCGACGTTGCGCAAGGAGGGGCAGGACGTCTCGCTGGCCGACTTGACCGCGCAGCGGCGTGCGGCGTTCGCGGCGAGCGAGACGGGCGAAGCGCCCGAGCGGACGATGTCGGCGCTGCTGCGCTTCGGCAGGCGGCGCGAGATGCATTGACGGGCTGGGCGGGGCGGCTTTGACCGACGCGTCGCGCGCGGCCGCCGGTCAAGCGAGCCGTTCTTCATGCGCCGCCGCAAAGCATGCGCGGGCCGTATCGAGCCACGCGCGCGCCGCACGCGACAGATAAGCGCCGCGTTTCCATGCGAGCACCAGATTCCAGCGCAGCTCCGGGGAGACGAGCGGAACGGATACGAACCGGCTCGTCTCGAGCGCCGCGCAATGCGGCTCGGGCAGCAGCGCGATTCCCATGCCGCATTCGACGAGCGTCGCGAGCAGATCCCACTGGCTGCTTCGGCATGCGATGCGCGGCGTAAAGCCCGCCTGCTCGCACGCGCGGCCGATCACGACGTTGAGCATGTAGGTTTCCCCGTACAACAGAAACGGCTCGTCGGCCAATTCCGCCAGCTTCACGTTTTGCCGGTCTTTCCACCGCGATGCACGCGGGGCGAGCAGGTGCAACGGAAAATCGCAGACGGAGATGAAATCGAGCGCCTCCGTGATGGGTGCGAGGATGACGCCGACTTCGAGTTCGCCGTCGTGCAGGGATTTCTCGACCGCGCGCGAACCCGATTCGAGCAGCTTGAGTTCGATGCCGGGCCACTGCCGGTGGAAGTGCGCGATGGCCGGTCCGAGCAGCGTGGCGCCGAGCGGCGGAATACCCAGCACGAGTTCCCCGCGCGCCAATTCGTCCAGGCCTTCCAGATCGGATTTCAGCGAAGACTCGGCGAGCAGCATTTCCTGCGCGCGCGCATAGACGAGCTTGCCCGCATCGGTCAGTTGGATTTGCCGTTTGCGCTGGCCTTCATGGCGCACCAGCAGCGGTTTGCCCACTTCGTCCTCCAGCACCTGGATCATTTTGCTGATGGTCGGTTGCGTGACGGACAGCGCGTGGGCCGCTGCCGTAAAGCTCTGGCGGCGGACGATTTCGACGAAATAGCGTAGGGCGCGCAGTTCCATGGCTGGATTCAGATTATTCTTAAATGGAATAATTCTAATAAAAATAATTCAATATTAATATGACAGGCGCGTTTTTATACTGGACGGCATGAATCGATCTCTGCGCCCAACCGCCATGAACGTTTCCTCGAATCGATCGCGCCTTTTTCCGCCCGGGCCTTGGCGGCGCGCCTTCACGCCCGCGGTTCAGGCGGTTTGCCTGGCGCTGGTTTGGGTCTGTGCGTCGGCCGTCACGCGGCTCGCCGGGCTTTCCATTTCGGCGGGCGTCGTCGGGCTGCTCTTCGTTCTGGGTCTGCTGCTGGCCGGACTGCTCGACGTGCGCTGGATCAAGAGCGGGGCTGCGTGGCTGCTCGGCGAGCTGATCCTGTTCTTCATTCCGAGCATCGTCGCGGTCGTTCAGTACCAGGATCTGATGCGCCAGCAGGGTTTGCGCTTGCTGTTCGCGATCGCGGCGGGGACGATTCTCGTCATGACGTGTACGGCCGTCGCGGTCCATGCGGGCGGCCGTCTCGAGCGGCGTCTCGCCCGTGGGCGCGCGTCACGCGCGTGCGCGGTGCGCGGAGACGCGTCGTGAGCACGGCAGCGCTGTTCTGCGTCGGCTGGACGCTCGCGGTTTATTTCGCGTCGAAGGCCGTCTATCGGCGGTTCCGCCGGATCTGGCTGTCGCCGGTGCTCGTCACTTCTTTGTCGACCCTTGCGTTGCTGTGGTGCGCGCATATTCCCTATGCCGTGTACGCGCAGGACGATCGCTGGCTGACTTGGCTGGCCGGCCCGGCCACCATCGCGTTCGCGGTGCCGATCTACGAGTACCGCGCGGTCGTGCGCCGGCACTGGTTGTCGCTCGGTCTCGGGATCGGCGTCGGCATGAGCGTGGCGCTGATCAGCGCGGTGTTCCTCGCCCATGCGCTGCATCTGGATGCCGGCGTGTCGCGCAGTCTCATGGCCCGCTCGATTTCGACGCCGTTCGCGGTGGCCGTGGCGAGCCAGACCGGCGGCTCGCCCGGGCTCGTCGCCGTGTTTACCGTCGTCACGGGCTTGATCGGCATGCTTGCCGGCGATCTCGTCCTGGCGCTGCTGAAATTGCGCTCGCCGATTGCCCAGGGCGCTTCGCTCGGGGTCGCCGCGCACGGCTTCGGAACGGCGCACGCGCGCGAGCGGAATACCGAGGAGGGCGTCGTGGCGAGCCTGACGATGATTCTGTCGGGCATGCTGATGGTGCTTGCGGGGCCCGCGCTGATTCCGTGGGCCAGTGCGCTATTCCTGCGGTGAGGCCGGCGCCCCTAGATCCGCACCCGGCCGATCAAGATGTCGCGGAACATGACCCAATCGCCCATCAGACTGTAGATCGGATGGCGGAACGTGGCGGGGCGGTTCTTCTCGAAGAAGAAATGGCCGATCCACGCGCAGCCGTAGCCGCATAGCAGCGCGCCCGGCCACCAGCCCCACGCGCCGGTCCCGAGCGCGAGGGCGATGCAGACGAGCACGCCGAGCGACCCCGCGAAATGCAGGCGGCGCGAGGTGCGGTTGCGGTGTTCGTTCAGATAGAACGGATAGAACTGCGCGAAGCTCGTGAAATGCGTGCTGGTTTCGGTCGGATGCGACATGGCGTCTCCTCCTTGTGCCGTTATCCCATTCTCTGCTTTTTCCGCCATTTGATCTGTACGGCGCGCGGACCCGCGCATCTGTACTCTGACGCCGCCGATTGTGGGCCGCTGCGGGCGACCCTGCAAGCCGGTCGTGCCCGGATCCGGCGTTCCGCCCGCTTTCCTTTTGGCGGCCTTTCCGCTAGGATCAAAAATGCCCTCACGCGGCGCCTGCGGCTTGTTGCCCCCCGAGGGGGCGGTTTTTGCCTTGGGGCGGCCCGGCGGCAGAAAATCCCCTAAGCTTTCCTCGCCAGGAGACCGCGATGCGCGTCAGCGACATCCTCAAACTCAAGGGCAACACGCTGTACACGGTGACGCCCGACACACCGCTGCGCGAAGCCGTCGATACCATGGCCGACCGCGACATCGGCTCGCTCGTGGTCATGGAATACGGCGATCTCGTCGGCATCCTCACGTTCCGCGAAATCATCATGCGGCTCAAGGAAAACGGCGGGTCGCTCGGCGACACGCTCGTGCGCACGGTGATGGACGAACCGCTGACCTGCACGCCCGAAACCGACGTCAACGAAGTGCGCCGCATGATGCTCGCGCAGCACGCGCGCTATCTGCCCGTGCTCGACCAGCGCGTGCTGATGGGCGTGATCTCGTTCTACGACGTCGCGAAGTCGGTGGTCGATGCGCAGAGCTTCGAGAACCGCATGCTCAAGGCATATATCCGCGACTGGCCCGCCGAGGGCGAGGAGCCGCGTCCGTCGGTCAATTGAGCCGGGCTTCAGCCATCATCGGCAGCACCCAGCCCCAGCCCTGGCCGTGACCGCCCGATGACCGTTCGCGACGTACCGGGCGCGTCCGCCTCGCAGTTCACGTTGCTGCGCGAACGGCGCTTTGCGCCGTTCTTCCTGACGCAGTTCTGCGGCGCGCTCAACGACAATATCTTCAAGATCGGCTTCACGTCGCTGCTCACCTATCAGGCCGCGCGTTTCGGCGTCGCCGACGCGAAGTCCGCGGCGTTCGTGATTTCCGCGATCTTCATTCTGCCGTTCGTGCTGTGCTCGGCGACGGCCGGCCAACTCGCCGACAAATACGACAAGGCGCGGCTGATGCGCTGGGTCAAGACGTTCGAGATCGGTCTCACGCTGGTCGGCGCGGCCGGCTTCTTCCTGCATTCGGCCGCACTGCTCTATCTATGCACGTTCCTGTTCGGGCTGCATTCGAGCGTGTTCGGGCCCGTCAAGTACGCCTATCTGCCGCAGCGGCTCGCCGCGCACGAACTCGTCGGCGGCAACGGCCTCGTCGAGATGGGGACGTTCGTCGCGATCCTGCTCGGCACCGTGATCGGCGGCGTGGCGGCCGCCGCGCCGCAGGGGGCGGAGGCCTGGCTCGGCGGCATCTGTCTGGCGGTCGCGCTGGCGGGGCGGGCAGCCGTGCAGCGCGTGCCCGATACGCCCGCGTTGCAGCAGACGCTCACGATCAATTGGAATCCTGTCTCCGAGACGTGGCGCAATCTGCGTCTGGCCGGGCAGGACCGCACGGTCTATGCGGGGCTGCTCGGGATTTCGTGGCTATGGTTTATCGGCGCGACCTATCTGGCCTCGTTCTTCGGATATACGAAGAACGTGCTCGGCGGCGACGCCGACGTCGTCACGGTACTGCTCGCGATGTTCTCGCTCGGCATCGGGCTCGGCTCGCTGCTGTGCGAGACGCTGTCGCGGCGGCGCGTGGAACTCGGCATCGTGCCGCTCGGCATGGCCGGCATGACCGTGTTCTCGGTCGATTTGTACCTGGCGAGCCGCGGGCTGCCCACGCCCGTGCGCCTGGACGGCGTCGGCGCGTTTCTCGCGCATGCCGCGCACTGGCGGATCCTGGCCGATCTGTTCCTGCTCGCGATGTTCGGCGGCCT
Source organism: Amerodectes protonotaria (assembly GCA_025882695.1). Taxonomy (NCBI): domain Eukaryota; kingdom Metazoa; phylum Arthropoda; class Arachnida; order Sarcoptiformes; family Proctophyllodidae; genus Amerodectes; species Amerodectes protonotaria. The sequence continues at coordinate 17,080 of JAOZJS010000685.1, forward strand.
CTACAGCGTGCCGCTCTATGCGCTGATCCAGAGCCGCAGCGCGCCGACTCACCGCGCGCGCATCATCGCCGCGAACAATATCCTCAACGCGCTGTTCATGATCGCGTCGTCCGTGCTCGCGCTTGCGCTGACGCGGCTCGGCGCGACCATTCCGGAGCTGTTCCTGGTCGCGGGGCTGTTGAACCTGGCGATGGGCGCATGCCTGCACCGCATGGTGCCGGCTTTCGTGCAGCGTTTCCGCGCGTGGCTGCGGCGCGAGCCGCTGGCATAATATCGGTCTTCCCTTTCTTCTTGGACGGCCGTCATGTCCGGCAATACCCTCGGCACGCTTTTCACTGTCACGACCTTCGGCGAATCGCACGGTCCCGCTATCGGCTGCGTGATCGACGGCTGCCCGCCGGGCATGCAATTGGCCGAAGCCGACATTCAGCTCGAACTCGACCGCCGCAAGCCCGGCACGTCGCGCCACGTCACGCAGCGTCAGGAACCCGACGCGGTCGAAATTCTGTCGGGCGTGTTCGAGGGCGTGACGACGGGCACGCCGATCGCGCTCTTGATCCGCAACACGGATCAGCGCAGCAAGGACTACGGCAACATCGTCGAGACGTTCCGTCCCGGCCACGCCGACTACACGTACTGGCAGAAATACGGCGTGCGCGACTACCGCGGCGGCGGCCGTTCGTCGGCGCGCCTGACGGCGCCGATCGTCGGGGCTGGCGCCGTGGCCAAGAAATGGCTGCGCGAGCGCTACGGCGTGGAGGTGCGCGGTTTCATGAGCGCGCTCGGCGAGATCGAGGTGCCGTTCGTCGATTGGGCGCACGTGCGCGAGAACCCGTTCTTCGCGCCGAACGCCGCGATCGTGCCGCAGCTCGAGGACTACATGGACGCGCTGCGCCGCGACGGCGACTCGATCGGCGCGCGCATCGACGTGGTCGCGACGGGCGTGCCGGTCGGCTGGGGCGAACCCGTGTTCGACCGGCTCGACGCCGACATCGCGCACGCGATGATGGGCCTCAACGCCGTGAAGGGCGTCGAGATCGGCGCGGGCTTCGACAGCATCGCGCAGCGCGGCTCCGAACACGGCGACGAGCTCACGCCGCAAGGTTTCGTCGGCAACAATGCGGGCGGCGTGCTGGGCGGCATTTCGACGGGGCAGGACATCACGGTGTCGATCGCGATCAAGCCGACTTCGAGCATCCGCACGCCGCGCCGTTCGATCACGAAGGGCGGCGAGGCGGCCGCGGTCGAGACGTTCGGCCGCCACGACCCGTGCGTCGGGATCCGCGCGACGCCGATCGCCGAGGCGCTGCTCGCGCTCGTGCTCGTCGATCACGCGCTGCGCCACCGCGCGCAATGCGGCGACGTCGTGCTGCCGACTGCGCCGATCGGCGCACAGGCGACCGAATAAGGCTAAACCGCCGGACCGGACCGCCAGCCCGGTCCGCAAGCGCATGAAAAAACGCGCGCCGTTCGTATTGAACGGCGCGCGTTTCGTTTTGGCCGCCGGGGCGGCCGCGTCTTACATGTTCGGATAGTTCGGACCGCCGCCGCCTTCCGGCGTGACCCACACGATGTTCTGCGTCGGATCCTTGATGTCGCAGGTCTTGCAGTGCACGCAATTCTGCGCGTTGATCTGCAGGCGCTCGGTGCCGTCGTCGTTCTTCATGAACTCGTACACGCCGGCCGGGCAATAGCGGCCTTCCGGACCCGCGTAGACGGGCCAGTTGATGCGGATCGGCACGGTCGAATCCTTGAGCGTCAAGTGCGCGGGCTGGTTCTCCTCGTGATTCGCATTCGAGATGAACACCGACGACAGACGGTCGAACGTGAGCTTGCCGTCGGGCTTCGGATACTCGATCGGCGTGCACTGCGCGGCCGGCTTCAGTTTCTCGTAGTCCCACTGCTGGTTATGCAGCGTCCATGGCACGTTGCCGCCGAGCAGCTTCTGTTCGACGCCGACCATCAGCGTGCCGAGATACAGGCCCTTGCTCATCCACTGCTTGAAGTTGCGCGACTTGTAGAGTTCCTCGTGCAGCCACGATTGCTTGAACGCTTCCGGATAGGCCGTCAGCTCGTCGCCCTGGCGGCCGGCCACGACCGCGGCGAACGCGGCGTCGGCGGCCAGCATGCCGGTCTTGATCGCCGCGTGGCTGCCCTTGATGCGCGACGCATTCAGGTAGCCCGCGTCGTCGCCGACCAGCGCGCCGCCCGGGAATACGGTCTTCGGCAGCGACAGCAGGCCGCCCGCCGTGATCGCGCGCGCGCCGTACGACAGGCGCTTGCCGCCCTCGAGGAACTTGCGGATCTCGGGGTGCGTCTTGTAGCGCTGGAATTCCTCGAACGGCGACAGGTACGGGTTCTGATAGCCGAGGCCGACCACGAAGCCGACCACCACCTGGTTGTTGTCGAGGTGATACAGGAACGAGCCGCCGTAGGTCTTCGAATCGAGCGGCCAGCCTGCCGTGTGGATCACGAGGCCCGGCTGATGCTTGCTCGGATCGATTTCCCAGAGTTCCTTGATGCCGATGCCGTAGGTCTGCGGATCGCTGTCGGCGTCGAGCTGGAACTTGCCGATCAGCTCCTTGCCGAGGTTGCCGCGGCAGCCCTCAGCGAACAGCGTGTACTTCGCGTGCAGCTCCATGCCGAGCTGGAAGCTGTCGGTCGGTTCGCCATCCTTGCCGATGCCCATGTGGCCCGTGGCCACGCCCTTGACCGAACCGTCGTCGTCGTACAGCACCTCGGCCGCCGCGAAGCCCGGGAAGATCTCGACGCCGAGCGCCTCGGCCTGCTGGCCGAGCCAGCGCGTGACGTTGCCGAGGCTGATCACGTAGTTGCCGTGGTTCTGGAAATTCTTCGGCAGTGCCCAGTTCGGGGTCTTGATCGCGCTGGTTTCGGACAGGAACAGGAAGCGGTCTTCCGTGACGGGCACGTCGAGCGGCGCGCCTTTTTCCTTCCAATCGGGAATCAATTCGTTGAGCGCGATCGGGTCCATCACGGCGCCCGACAGGATGTGGGCGCCGATCTCCGAGCCTTTTTCGAGCACGCACACGCTGATTTCGGCGTTGTTCTCCGCGGCAAGCTGCTTGAGGCGAATGGCGGCCGACAGGCCGGCCGGGCCGCCCCCGACGATCACGACGTCGTATTCCATCGATTCGCGGGGGCCGTACTGCTCGATAAGGCTGGCGGGGGTCATGTATGTTCCTCAACCGTTAGAATGTTCTTATTCGAGTGCGTATTGTCTCGGGAGCGTATTGTCGGGAAACAACTGATTTGCTGCAACACAATACGACTAGATTAGCACGATCGTTCTATTTTTATGATATTGTCCGCGCCGCCTGCCGGCCGTAGGCGGCGCGACACCCAAAGGAGCAGCAATGGGCCGTTCGATCAATTTGGAAGGCAAAGTCGCGATGGTCACGGGGGCGTCGAGCGGCCTCGGACAGCGCTTTGCCCAGGTTTTGTCGCAGGCGGGCGCGAAGGTGGTCATGGCCAGCCGGCGTATCGAGCGCCTCAAGGAGCTGCGCGCGGAGATCGAGGCGGCAGGCGGCGCGGCGCACCTGGTGGCGCTCGACGTGACCGATTATCAGAGCATCAAGGCGGCCGTCGCGCATGCCGAAACCGAAGCGGGCACGATCGACATCCTCGTCAACAATGCCGGCGTCGGCTCCGAGCAGCCGTTGATCGACGTGACGCCGGCCGATTTCGAATCCGTGTTCGACACCAACATGCGCGGCGCGTTCTTCACGGCGCAGGAAGTGGCCAAGCGCATGATGATGCGCAGTTCGGCAAACGGCGCGAAGCCGCCGTACCGCATCATCAACATCGCGTCGATCGCGCCGCTCAAGCCGCTCGCGGGGCTCGGCCTGTATGCGATGAGCCATGCTGCGGTCACGCAGATGACGCGCGCGATGGCGCTCGAATGGGGTTCGCACGGCATCAACGTCAACGCGATCTGCCCGGGTTTCATCGATACGGAGTCCAATCACGCGCTGTGGAAAAGCGAGCGCGGCCAGAAGCTGCAGGGCAAGCTGCCGCGCAAGCGGCTCGGGCGCCCCGAGGATCTCGACGGCCTGCTGATGCTGCTCGCGGCCGACGAATCGCAGTTCATCAACGGCGCGGTCATCACGGCCGACGACGGTTTCAGCGCGGCTTGAGCGGCTTGGGCTCCCGGGCCTGGGTCAATGCGCTTCATCTTTATTTTCGTTTTTTTAGCATGAGCAATTACCTGCCAGTATTCGAAATGTCGATGCCCATTCGCTGGGGCGACATGGACGCGTTCGGCCATGTCAACAACACTGTCTATTTCCGCTACATGGAGCAGGTGCGGATCAGCTGGTTCGAATCGCTGAACCTGCCGATGCACGGCACGGGCCAGGGGCCCGTCATCGTCAATGCCTCGATGGAGTTCCTCAAGCAGCTGCATTACCCAGGCGACGTGATCGCGCGCATGTCGGTAGGCGAGCTTGGCCGCAGCAGTTTCGGCACGAGTTTCGAACTGCTGCGCGCCGACGATCCCGGCGTACTCTATGCGCGCGGCAATGCGCGCTGCGTCTGGATCGACTATGCGCTCGGCAAGTCCACTCCGGTGCCCGACATGCTGCGCGAGTATCTCGAACGCGTGCGTGCCGAGGCCGCTTGAGCGGGTGCCGCCGGTTTAGGAATCGGTTTGAAACGGCCGGCGTTGCGGCCGGCCAGTCAATCGACGGTTTCGGCAGCGGTGCCTTCGCCACGGCGCCGGGCCGACTCGCATAGAATGGCAGCTGACGCGTGACGGCCGGCGGCGCTGGGAGAGCGCCTGGCCGCCTGGCAGAGGGTTTTACGGAAAGCGTTCGCAGAAATGCGGCAGATTTTCTAGATCAGGAAGGGGACAGATAGATGAACAAGGGTTACCCAAGCGCGGCGGCCGCGCTCGAGGGCATCGTCGCGGACGGCCAGACCTTCGCGGTCGGCGGCTTCGGCCTGTGCGGGATTCCCGAGGCGCTGATCGCGGCGCTGCGCGATTCGGGCGTGAAGGACATCACCTGCATCAGCAACAACGCGGGCGTGGACGGTTTCGGCCTCGGCCTGCTGCTCGAAACGCATCAGATCAAGAAGATGATCTCGTCGTACGTGGGCGAGAACAAGGAATTCGAGCGCCAATATCTGTCCGGCGAACTCGAACTCGAATTCACGCCGCAGGGCACGCTCGCCGAGAAGCTGCGCGCGGGCGGCGCCGGGATTCCGGCGTTCTTCACGCGCACCGGCTACGGCACGCAGATCGCGGAAGGCAAGGAAACGCGCGAATTCGACGGCGAACACTACGTGATGGAACGCTCGCTGACGGCGGACGTCGCGCTCGTCAAGGCCTGGAAGGCCGACAAGGCGGGCAACCTGATCTACCGCGGCACGGCGCGCAACTTCAACCCGATGTGCGCGACGGCGGGCAAGATCACGGTGGCCGAGGTCGAGGAAATCGTCGAGACGGGCACGTTCGATCCGGACCAGATCCATACGCCGGGCATCTTCGTGCAGCGCATCGTGCTCAATGCGCACCCGGAAAAACGCATCGAACAACGCACCGTGCGCGCCAAGGAATAAGGAGACC
>JAOZJS010000686.1:0-22647 GCA_025882695.1 Amerodectes protonotaria
TGTTTGACCGTTTGATTTCTGTCCGGGATTTAGTAGCATCCTTGGATGACCATTTGGGCTTTTTTTTCTCTCCACTTATTATTAATTCTCAAATGACACCGCGATTCACAGAGCATCACATTCACAATGTTTTTTTATTTTCTGGCCAAAATGTCTCCGCAAAACAAAGCTGCGAAGAAGCAGAAAAAGAAGAAGAAGAGGAGATAGATATATAAATCAAGAACAAGATTCGGCCTTTGGAGACTTGGTCTCTTCTTCTTCTTCTTCTTCTTTCCATTGGTGACAGAATGGAGCAGGTTTTTCAGCGAGAAACTAAGAAAAAAAAGCATCCCTCGTCCCTTTTTTTTCGTTCAGGTTGAAAATACTCTGAGAGAAATGAGATGTGTGAGATGTGCAAGGGAAAAAAAATATCCCCAAGCTTCATTCTCTAGCTCTAGCTCCTCTTCTTCTTCTTATTCTTTTGGTCGTATTCAATCACATTACATCATGATTTCTCATGAAGATGCGTCCTTTACGCTGTACCATCTCTATCCGTGTTCCCATGCTTTCGCTAAATATCCAACCACTGTCCCCACCATGTCTCACCCCGGAGCGAGAGAGAGAGAGCGAGCGAGCGTTTCGTTGTCTTGGTAATTTTGATTCATTCATTTATTTATGCAAATTGTATGATGCTTGCACTTCGGTCTCTTCGGTCGGTGTCGTTAGACGACACTGGTCGCTGTCAATGTCACATCGTTGTCCCTTGTCCAATTGTCTTCGGGCATTGATATTATTTTATGTTTCATGAAAATGAAAAAAATACCTTCATCCAGCAAGCAGCCTAAACTATCTCAGCCAATCTATTTTCATTCTGTTTTTTGGTATGGCTAATGAAGAATGACGACCCATGCCATGTGATAATGATGAATTTGTTGAATGGACAACATTCACTGTAGAACAAAACACAGGCCATGATCATTGGGGACACAACACAGACACACACAATGTTTCAATTATCGTTTGGAAATTATCTCTCTCTCACATTTGTCTTTCACACACACAATAGGATTCATTTATTCATTGTTGTTGATGGTATTCTCATACAGCAACATCGACAAACACACCAAGACTAGACTTAGCCTTGGTTCCAGCCTTGGTTTTCGATCTTATTAAGGATTACACCATAGGATTCATACCATCATCCCGCATCTATTGATTGGTTGTATTCGTTGCGATTCCCAATGAATTTCGAATGCAGCATGCATCTTCCTTGATCATGACAAGATGCTGGTTCGATCATCATTATAATCATCATCATCACGACCATGATGATCATGTGGGTATTTCAATTTCCGACAACCAAAAGCAGCAACAAAAAATAAAAAATAGGCTTAGCCAGATTTTGTTCACCTCGGAACACACACAGACACACACACACACGGATTGAATGGCAATCCAAGTTGTATGATTCTAGGCATCGAGTACACACACACACACACATACACGGAATTCGTCCAACAATCTACGGATTCTTGATTCTTTATTGATTCCACATCTTTCAATGGATGAATCCAGGATCCAATTGGATGCTGCCGTCTTTTTTTTTTGTTGACCGACCATGCCTCTTGTCCACCAGTGTTGTTTTTTTTCCTGTTCCTGGTCGTGGTCTCTATCCTCTCTCTCTCTCTCTAATACTTTTAGGTCAATAGATGAACATCCTAATCTACACGCACAGCAACCAAATTCATGTCGAGATGGAAAAAAAAACTTGTAATCAAGTTACAATCTTCTTCTTCTTCTTCTGCTTCTTGTTCTGCAGATCCTCTTCATTCTGGTTCAATTCTTGGCTTTCATCTTCATCTTCTTCTTCCTAGTCTTCTCTATTCAAAGAGTGTGTGTGTGTCCAAAGTTCTTATTTCAATTCTTCAAGAGAGAGAGAGAGAGAGAGACCAAGAAGAATATTCTATTAACTCAATTCTTCTTCTTCTTATTCTTCGTCTTCGTTCGTTCGTTGTCGAACAACATCAACGGCCACCACTGTTGGTGGAACACACACCACCATTGAATTCTTCACTGGTTTCGGGGGAGAAAAATGGGATGTCTTGATGAACCCAAACACTCACTCACTCACACACTGTGCTATGAGGGGTACAGGGCACTGGTGGTGGCGTTTTGGCACCCAAGCAGGAAACAGTAGCATCTTTTGGATCCCTTCTTATTTTTTTGGTTGTTGTTGTTGTTCCTACTATACTATTGGGCCTATTGTGTGAACGGGAGCACGCACAATACGAAAAAAAAATCCAATGGTCCAAAAAAAAACTAGCATTCAATGTCTTATTCGCCAATGATTATTTGATTATTGTTGCCACTGTTGTTGTTGTTGGAACATCATCAACATCTCGAGAACAACAACAACAACAACAATAACGGCCGCATCTTCATTTTCCCCTTTTCCTTGGGTCACTGTTGTTGTTCGCGCGCTGTTGTTGTATTTGTCTGTCTGTTTGTTTTCGCATAATATTAGCTTTCTAGCCTTTCTTGGTTATATTTTTTTTTTGCTGGGCAGATTTATTTTTTTTATCATCGTCATTTTCTCCTCCTTCTCCTCCGCTGTATGTATGTATTTATGCAAAAGAGGTGGCAACGAGAAGAACGAACAACAACAAGAACAACGAGAAGAAGAAGACGAAGAAGAAGCGATAGGAGCTGCGCGCGCAAAAATGCTAAAATTTTTCATTCTCATTGGCGTTCATCCGATCTGTCCCCTTGTTTAGTCGCCTCCCTATTTTTTTTTCGCTTCGTCCTCTCCTTCTTCTCCATCCCATTAGACATTGGAGTATGAACTCCATCAATCGGGATCCATTGTGGTGTTCACACACACACAGGATAATGATTTGAATCCATTTCTCAACAACATCAACATCATCTATTCAAATCCGTTTCCACATGGTATACCATAATGGTGATGGTAATGCGGATGGCGGTGATGATGATGATGATTTTTACCATGAGCTTTCGCAGGAAAAGCCGAAACACATTGAAATGAAAAAAAATAAAATAAAAGTAGCTCTTTTTTTTACTTCAATCTTTTCCAGAGCAATTTTGAAGTGCACAACAACAAGAATATCCCCTTCTTCCTTTTCGCTTGCGATGTGAATCGTTAAGTTTCCCGAAAAACACTTTTTTTCTTCATTTCAATTTTCGGATTGTGTTGTGTTGTGCGTGTGTGTTTGCTCTTTTTCTTTCGTTCAATCCCAACCGAAATTGGTCGGATTTCAATTAGTTGATTGATTTTCGTTTCGATTATCAGAGAAAGAGAGAGAGAGCCAAAGGGTTCCGGAATTGCTTGAATTTTGGATTACTCTAAAAGTTTCCAACTGAATTCCAAGAACGCCTTGGATCAAATGTTGGTTTCTGTTTCCAAGCCTTAAGGCTTTAATTGATAATTTTCCAAAATCGATCCAAAATGATTGTCTTGGGAAGGGCTAAAACCTGAGCTATGGCGTGCAGCCTGTGGATGCCAGACTCGCTTAGGAAATTGCTTGGAAATCCAGCCCTTCCACCTTGTCTGCCAAACCGACATTAGAATGACAGCAACATCAGGATGGTAATAACAAACATTTGGAATCTGTTTTGGCAAAAATTGTGATTTTGATGCTGTTCATGTTTTCCCTGTTCTCTTTCTCTTGCTCTCGCTCTCTCATCTCTTCGGCGTTTTTTTTCGGGTACTCGAGAAAAAGTTTTAAAAACTTTAGCACCCTAAGTGAACATACACTAGCACTAGCACTCTATGCGGAGATGTGTCGAGAATGAGAGAGAGAGAGGCCGTAGAAATTTAAGTTTTAGGATGAATTTAATTTGATACAATTACTTTTTAGTTACCTCATTTCTTTAGCGCCCACCCTTGCTCTTCCGTCTCTGGCCCTTCGGTACAACCCTTTTTTTGGAACATCCACCATCAACCATATACCGACACATTAGTGTGATTCTATTTTTCTTCCTGGCTGCCTTCACGCGTGTTGTTCAAGCAAATTCACCCGAATCTTTTTGGTGGCGCCATTCTTGCGATGGCTTCCTGGTTTGATGGGCGCATTCTGTTTCGTTTTTGTCTGTCGACATAACACACATGCACACACACATTTATTACGAAAGAGAGAGAGGGAGAGAGAGAGGTGGAAGGATATCCAGCGCAGCGTTGGTTTCTTATTTTGTTTCAAGGGAATTAATTTAATTGAACCAGAAAATCATCATCATCATCCATCTATCCATCGTGTGTGTAGCAACATCCACAGCAGCTTCAACACACACTGACACAGATAATGGAAATCGGAATTGATATCTTTACTTCATTGGTTGTTTCCTCTTGTGGCCAAACATAATCATTGGATGATTACTTTTCTGGATACCTGACCTTCTACCCTAATCATTCGCTCTGTGTGCCCAGTGTGTGTGTGTTAAAGAAGAGTTAATTTAAATTCTTCTTTTCCAGCATGAAATCACACCGCTTACTCTAAGCTAAGCCCAATGGAAGAATGGTTGTTTGATTGTTTCGTTGGTTGGTTGATTCGTCTTAGGAAATTTCCATCATCTAGATTGAGCTTTGATTTTCAATGATCTCCGATGTTTCTGTATCCTCTTTTCGGTGGTGTTGTTTGTCCAGTCACGCAAAAAATGCCCAAACATAACGGTTTGAATCGCTTGTATGTGTGTGTGTGAGTGCATCGTGTGTGCCTGATTTCTGATTTCCTTTGGTTCGGTTCAGTTCAGTTTCCTTTCTATACTTGTGTCTTGATTTGTGTGAATTGAATTTTGATTACCTTTTTTTCTGCTGCCTTTGTAATAATATCAATCAATGGTGTCCAGTTACATCTTTCTTTATTTTGGATTTCTATTTCGATCAAAAACCTTCCTTATCATTTGATCATCTACACTGGTTCGCCTGTTCCAGATATGTTTTGGCCAAAAACAAAAGATCAGATTGAAGTATAACATCTAAATAATACAAATTTAATCACGGAATGTTCGAATAATCCTGAAGGTACTTTATACGCCGAAAAGGTGTGGTATGTAAAAAATACAGCACTACAGAGGCAAAGAGATTTAAAGGTCCGCCTACTTTCAATTCACCTAGTCTGCCATCTGGTGGGATTTTTTGATTTTCGTGTTTGATTTTTCAAATTATTTCTTGTTCAATTAGCGCGAATCGTACCTAAAACTGATGTCGATGATAGAAAATGTAAAACAGTTTGGCAACAGTTGAATTTCGCAACGATCTTCCACCACCACCATCATGTTTTTCCGCTGCCTGTCCACTGACCACCACCAGAAACACATGTCCATTTAGTTGTTTATTCTGTCTGTTTGTCTGCTTGTCTTTTTCTCTCTCTGTTTAATGGCAATGTTTGTCTCTTTTGTGTGTTTTTTTTTGTTTCGTTTTGTGTCCAAAGATTGGCCTGTCAATCAATCAGTACGCAGTAGAAACAAGAATGATATCCAAAGATTATTATTACCATTATTATTTTCCACTGTTCCACTGTTTCCAGTTGTTACGCGCCCAGTTTGGCGAAGGATTCCCGCAATAGATTTTGATATATCATCTGAATATATCTTTGAGAAACTGAAAACTTAAACTCTGTTAACCAACAAGACAAGACCGAAAAAAACCGAAAACGACAGCCAAATATTTGGTTCCTGGTCCGGGAAAGAGAGAAAGAGAATACATACACTGCCAGTATTCGTTCGTGTGTGTGTCCAGTTTGACTGAAGAATCCATCCATACATACATACATTTCGATTCGCCAACAACATATTCTTTCTCATTCGGTTGACTGCTTCGGTTACATAATCTGTTATATATTTTGCTATTGATGTTACTGTGTCTGTTCATACTTGATTCGTTTTCATTTTAAATAGTTTCTATGTGTGTTTGGATGCTTGATACACATTCACATTAACAATATTATTATTATTATTATTGGAACATTTAGAGAGCTATTCAATTCGTTCGTTGCCCTTAGTCGGTTGATTTGGGACGCCAAGGAAGATGGTTGAGAGTGAATGAGAGAGCTAAAGAGAGAGAGAGGGGTGTCCATCAGGCAGGATGGGAAGGAGAAGGAGGAGGAGGAGGAGGGATACCATTGTAATAAATGATTTTCTTTGGTATAGTTTCCCAGAATGGTTTCGTATCACCATCACCATCATCATCATCATCGTAGAATATGTGGTAGTAGTAGTTGTTGTTGTTGTTATTATTATTCTTGTCGTTGTCGTTACTGTTGTTGGACCGTATGATGATGATGATCAGACAAACACGAATGAACAATCGAATCGAATCGAATCGCGTTCGATCGCTGCCCAAAGACAACTGATATTGCGGCCAAGAAAACCAGATATATAAATTCCCACACACACAGACACCCACGTCCTAGTTTACGCCCAGAACGACACCGTATCCCGAAGAAAGATAGTTAAATAGATAGATGGATAGATGGTTGGAGAAACAAAGTTTATACAAAATGTTAAATTTTTGCTGTAATGTTAGTGTGATTCTTTTCGGATTCTTCTGCGGCGCTTCCTTCTTTCAGAGCCTCCTCCTGTTTCTGTTTCGCTTTTCGGTCGCAGTTTTTCTTCCTCTCATTGGTCTGATGTCTTCGGGATTGGTGTGGCAAGTTTATCTTCTTCTTCTTCTTCTTCTGGTGATCCATCGTTTTCTTCGATGGTCTTGTTAACATTATGTCTTCGGGTGAACAAAAAGAAAATGGCGAGAAAGATGGTTATAACTTAAACAAATCACGATCTCTCTCTTTTTCTCTTGTTTCTGACAAAAATATACACCACATTTATTCATTCACCAAACCCATGGACACACATGCACACTTGTACACACACAAACATTGGTTACAAATTGGATTTGATGGACGAAGATGTAATTGTACGAAACTTTCATATGAAAAAGATATGAAGAAGCTAAAATTATTCCAACAACACCAGCAGCAAAAGCTGTGTGGCTGTGGATTTTTTCATCTTTGACTTTCGGCACTCTGTCCGTGTGTTTCTTGACTACTTGAATAACTAAACAAAACCGAATCAAAACTGACAAGTCTTATGATGATATCGTATTGCAACAGCCAGACTTTCTGGTGTTACAATCCACACCCGAATCTGTAAACAATGACAGCCAGATTGATCACACACATTTTAAAAACCCGTGAAAGGTCCAAGTTGATCTAGTTGACCTTTGGCAGGGGATGCACAACAATCGAAATAATCCTTGTCCAAGAGGATTTGGATTTTCGTTCTCGTTTTCAAAAATCACAATATGACGCCTTCAGCATCTCTCTGTTCTGATTGGGTTATACTCTTTTAGAATTATGGCTTAGAAAGCTTGCGTTCGGATTTCTACCAGCTATTCATCATTATAATTGGCCTCTTATGTCTGTGCCTGGTGTTTTGGTCGGTTCGGGTTCTGTTATTCACTGAATTGAGGATTCTTTTTGAACCTCATACGACCAGACGCACACACAGCAACAGCTCTTGGGATGAAATTCGAGATTACTGGATATGCAAGCCTTTTGTTTAGCCAGCATTCCCGGCTGTACAGAATAAAGTCATTATTATTTACGTTTACAACGAATAAATCTTTAGTTTGAAGCCGCTGTCGAAGAAGCCTAACCGAACCGAGGCAAAGAGAGGAAGCGGAAAGCAGAAATTTGAATTTTTTTTCGAATTTAAGAATCAAGATTCATTGTCAAATCCAAAAAAAAGAGCGCCCTGGATCTAGGTCCCCAATTTCTTTTTGGGTATTATTATTCTACTTCTGGTTGCATAACAAATATCCAAGAATATATTATCTAGCTCCTGTTTCAGCCGACAAAAAATGCGAGTATGTACGAGCGAGGATTCTTTTGGATGAAACACCAGATGAAAATTTATTACATGTACCACACACACACGTACACACCCATACACACCCATTGCAAACGCCACCATCACCACCATTCGGTGGATTCAAACAACAAATGGAACAACAACAACAACAACATCTTTGGGTGGAAAAAAAATAGCGCGCCAAAACTCGAAAAAAAAACTGTCACACTAGAATTAATCAAATTGGTCTGTTGCTGTTGATGGTGGTGGTGGTGGACGACGCCAAAAGAATTGTAACCATTCCTAAGCCATTTTCCGTTTGAATAGTATCCGTGTGGTTATCCCCAAGAAGAATCTTTCACTATTTTTTTTCTGGGCCAACCAAATGAAAATAATGGACAAAATATGACCTACACTCCTGGCCCCTATACCCTCTCTCTTACTATATGAAAGACAAAAATTCCATTAGAGAGTTCCGATAGAGACACAGAAAAAAAACTATCATCAGAATAATAACCAAAGCCATCATCATCATCATCGAATGTGTGTATGCTGATGCATTTTGATTGGCTAACCGTTGTTTTTGTCCATTGTCGGACATCCACTACGACCACCTAATAAATTATATTGGGCCCACACACACACGGTCCACCAGGTAACTTTTTTTGGGGCTTGGGATTGTATTATTGAATCATTGTTTTCTTGCTACATTTTCTCTCACAAGCCTATATATAATCATCAAAACCATTGCAAATGTCAAGTTTTGTTTTTTTTGCTTGCTCTCGGTTTGTCCCAGAAAACAAAACTAAATAATTGGGCCACTGTTCCAACATTCAAACGGAATAACAATAATAATGATTTTGGTTCCAGTTCCGGGCGAACAGGCTTCAAAAAGTTTGTCACACACTTTTTTTTGTTCCCGGTGGAATTCGGATTCGCACGCGCACGCGCTCGCTGGGCGAATCGCTTTGAAAGTCGCCCTACCCCCCCCACTATACAAGGTTGATTAAGATGATGATGATTCATTCATTTAATTTGTCCAGGTAATTTGTACAGGTAATGTTACCTGTTGTTGTTCATTCTAACCTGTCTAGCATGTCCGATTCATTCTTGTTGTTCTTGTTCCCAGCTTGTCAGTTGGCAGATTTAATAAGAAATAAATGTGAAAAAAAAGAGTCATATACTTTTAATTGTTTCTAGGACAATTATCAGATTTATAGTATGCTAGGTTGTTCCTTTTCTTCTTCTTCTTGTTCCTTTATCGTCTGTCCAGCCATGGATATTCGGCATCCTACACCGCCATCGCTTCTGCATCCTTCAATCTTGATCCCTCATCTTTTATTTTATTTTTTCTTTATTTTTCGTTGTTCATTCTCTTCATTCTTTGGTCAGTCAGTCAGTCAAATGATTTTTAATGGCTTTTTCTTCTTCTTCATCATCATCGTCGTCGTCGTCGTAATCGTCTGCGCAGCTTAATAATGGCTGCAGGTGATTTTCAGTTGTGTTTTTTTTTTCTTCTAGTTTCTTCTACCTGGTTGATATGTTTTATAAGCTATTATTAATACCTCGCCATGCTTAACGCTCGCCGATAGTCCAGTCGGTTGTTTGGATTGATGGAATCCACTGTGTGGAAATTTGCTCGATTTTAGTTTTCTTTATCGTTCGCCTACCAACGCATTTTCCAATAATCGTTTTTCGTATTGCATGCAGTAAATTTTTGTTTCCATCTTCCAATTTGGCCCACCATTATGGACCGTGGTTTTTGTGCCCAGTGTTCTTATTGACACATACGGCGATTTCCGTCTGATGTCCATGTTCGATTATTATTATTATTATTATGATCATCATCATTATTATAATTAGAATAACCTTGTCCATTTTAGTTATTTTTGGAACGTTATTTTTTTCAAATGCCATTTCAAACCAAACACAAACCGTATGAGCATTGCTCTAATTTATCAATGATTTCATCACCTAGTCTCCTTACTACATTTGGCTACATTTTCTTTTTGTTCTAAATTGTCGAAATCATTAAATATTAATCTAGAAATTATTTAGAAAAAAAGGCACACCACCAGATAGTGTGGGCGCCCTTGGACGCCTTCGATTCGCGCCAAAGAAAACACCTGACCATTCGACCAAGTTATAACCCTTGTGATTGGTTATCACTGGTTGCTTATGCGCATGGTGCATGTCCAGTTTAATTTGCTACATTGTATGTAGCCAATTTATCTTTCGTTAATGCGCATGAGCTGATCGATTTTTTTTTGAAAATAATTGAAGCCGCGAGATGTTTCAGGCTTCAATCAGTTTGATTAGCGTATTTGCGTGTAGCAAATTTTTTTTTTTTCGTTTGTTTCGCATATGGTTAATATGAATTTCATTATCCGTCCAGTAGTATCCAGGCAACCGTGTTTGTGTTTTTTTTTATATGCAAGCTATCTATCGCCTTGTATCTTTTTTTGTTGTCTCATTGGAAAACGCGCGGGATATTTGCAAACTTTTTTTTCGGGTATATAATTAATGTGATCTGTAATCTTTATCTGTAATCAAAAGATATATCAAACCAAAAAACGAGCAAAATATTAAAAAACATGCACATCCAATGGCGACAAGAGCAACAACAACAGCAGCAGCAGCAACGGCAGCAGAAATCCTTGTAGCTTCAGCGTAGGTTTGCATCGTTGTTATCCCTGGCCATTAAGGATTTGGCTACAGCCGCCATTTTCCGTGGCCGCTTCTGGCCCAGTTGTTGTTGTTGTTGTTCTCAATCTGTCCAGTATCTCAATTGTAAATTGATTCACATCCCCTCTCTCTCTCTCTTTCACTTGTGTGCTCTTGTAACCGCTAATTTCGAATAGAAGTGAAGAGAACCGGGTAAGCATAAAACAGGAGCAATTCAAACGGGCAGAGAAAAAAAAATTCAAATCTAAAACACATCTAAAGCACATCGCTTGGATCAACGCTTTACATTGTCTATTCGTTGAGGATCTTCTAGGTTTTTTTTTGATTAATTAAACTTAATGAAACTTTGATTGTTCTTCATCGTGGTCGTGGTCGTTGACGACCGAGAAATAGAGATCGTTTTTCTGATCAAAAACAAAAAAATTATTATTTAACTTCACGCCGCAGCGTGTTCCAAATGGAAAATCAATGGATACTGTTGTTGTGCGCCCAATGCTGCTGTAATGTTTCAAGTCCGTGTTCCATCATCATCTCCATTTGGATCATTGTTCCAGGTCGATTCATCACGTTTGCAACAAAGATTACTTCTCGATTGGAATTAATTTTGTTATCTAACTAGTATTTCAATGTGGAAAACAATAACAACAATCTCCTTGGTTCCAGTTCTGGTTTTAGGATGTTATTCTTGTTGCTAATATTGTTGTTATTAGAAGATTGGTTTGATGTCTTTAGGCCAAATGGTATTTGTCCATTTAATAAGTTGGATATTCATTTGTATCTTCTTCTTCTTCCTGGTTTCTGTGGGAACAAAAAGCAATCCATCGTTCACCAAACAAACTGATACATATTAATCGAATGTGTGTCCATTCCCATTCAAACAGTTCCAATTTCGATTGTCCACTTTCTCGATCTTTGTCCTAGTCGTTTGTTTTGGGTCTATCGTCCACGGTTGGGGTCGACATCCCCTGGTAACCAAAGAAGATACGATTTTAAGCAGAAGAAGAAGATTGGAAACAAAAAAGAGGCCTTTGAGGCCAATATCTTTGGGACAATGTTTTCGGTTACATAATAATAATAATAATGATAAAAAGCCCAATAATTCATGTTCCCAATTCTTTTATTATGATTTGAGCACGAAAAATTGACTGAGAAATCGTCTTCTTCTCCTTCGTTGTCGATTCTGTGAATAAATATATATATATATATAAATATAACATTCGAGGATCGAATTATGGTCATCCATAAATTGACGTGTTTGAACACAATTCAAAATAATGTAGTTTTTTTTTCCAGTGAAACCAGAAACAGGGTCACACTAGGATTGGTCAGTTTTTGTATTCGGTTGAGAATATAGAATCAGTTGCGCGCGCGCGTCCTTCAAATTCGAAAAACAAAAATTGTTCCGATTCTCACCAATCTAGTAGCTCCGGTCTGTCAGTCAGTATCTTCAACCGATTGTCCTTTTTCAGTGTCTTGTCTGAAAGAAAAACTGTCCATCTATCATTTTTTTTGTGTTGTGTTTCTCAATTGTTGTTCCATCTATGGTCTATGGTGTGTGTGTGTGTGTGTGTTACATTTCAAACAAGAAATAATCATTGTCCAAGCATCATCTTTGGCCAGGCTAGAGTATCATTAAAGTTGTTATCATTTCTTCTTTTCCTTACCACTCTTGTATTGTCTGCCAAAGTCTTTCCGATACCACAGTGTGTTTGTGTGTGTGTGAAATGTGCTTCTGTTCTGCCGTGAATGGGCCACAATGAGATTTTCTTGGTGTCCGTATATTATATAATAGAGATACACACGCTTATTATTCTATAACATCGTTTTCATCCATTTTTCTGTTTCGCTTCTGCTTTTTTTTGCTCTTCATATTTCAACACATCCACATTAACCAGGCAGACAAAAGTTTTGCTAGGCTTTTTTTTTGCTCAAATCTTGGACCAGAAATAGGAAAAGGGGAACACGAAACAAAAAAAAAATTATGACTAATCTTTACTTTTTGTCCGTGGATTCTTTTATTTATTATTATTCTTTTTGGTTGGCTTGGTTAGCATCTCAAGGATGCTGAAGATGCTCCTATGATTCAACCAGGGCGAGAGAGAAAGAGAGAGAGAGAGAGAGAGAGAATAATTATCACATACTACCAACACAATTGAAAAAAAATGATGCGGACGACCAACACGGAACCGCCGACAAACAACAACAACAACCACAAAACTCTTGCTATTCGAAAATTATACGATTCTTTTCGGAAGAAACGAATACAATTCTTATCTTTTCCTCGATGAACAACCAACAAACAACCAGCAACCATAAAAAAAACGAGAATGGATATAAAAAATGACAAAAGTTTTGTTGGCTCCGGCTCCACAATCCACCATAGACGCCAGGAACAAAAAGTTTGAATCCTTTGTCCTATAGGTTTTGCAATAACGATGAATTCAATGATTTGTTTGATGTTCAGCCTGTTTTCAGTGTTTGAGAGAATTTATTGATTTTGTTCTTTGGCCATTCTTCATCATCATTCTATCATTGTTTCTTGATCTATTTGTTTCATTTCATTTGTGGCTTTTGTTTTGCGGGAAGAATTCACATTTTTCCGTTCCATATTCCCATCTCATACTCCCACTCTCTTTTGTTTTTTGTTCTGTTTCGGATGTTCATTTGTGTATCCGATCCTCTCTAGCACACACACACACACACACAAACAATATCCTTTGCGAATCCCTAATGTCTTCGACCATGTACTATGGATTCATATTTTGAGATTCTCTCTCGACACAATTATCGAGAATAATCATTGAAGGAGAAATCGATTAGCAATCAATTGAACCCAGGAAATACAAGACTATAAAATTCAACGACTACACCACAGATGAGCAACCCGCGGTCCGCGTGCGCATCAAACATTATTGTGCGGCCCACCAAGCTATATTCCTCTCTCTGATTTGTCCAGTGATGATTTGGCCTGATTACAAGACACACTATAAAGCAATGTAAAGCGTTCAGCTTTAAACAGTACTTGTCTGTGCATGTTTGACGCCTACAATAGGCTGACGGCTATTCCCCCTCTGTCATTGGTTAATTGTGATTATTTGACCTGATGACCAGACACACTATAAGCACTATGAAAAGCGAGCAGCTTTAGCCAGTACAAGTCTGTGCATGTTTGACGCCTACAAGTCCTGTCTCGTGTCGTTTGCCTCTCTGATTGGTTCATTAGGATGATTTGACCTGATGACGAGACACATAAAACACTATCAACAGAAGGAGAAGGTGTATTCCTATCCCACACTCAAACACACTATAACCAGAAGGAGAAGGTGTGTTCCTCTCCATTGGATTGCGCGTTGATTGAAAAGTTTGCCAACCCCTGAAATACGTCATCAAAGGAGGGTTTCCATTATTGGTGGACTGTGTGATGTGGAGGGTCGTTCGGTCCAAACAACGGAAACCAACGGCTTTTCCGGTTTTCGGTTCAAATTTTCTATCTGAACCGATTCAAATCTGCAAATCTGTTTATCATTATTGGCAGGCCACCAACAACATGATCTTGGGCCATGTTTTATTTTAATTTTATTGTTTTATTATCGGTCTGGTTGGTTGGTTGGTTGGTCTTGTATTTTGTCAATGTGAGAACAAGGAATCGATCAAGGACCAATCATAAATGCGTTGAAAGTTGGTCGCGGACCTTGTCCAAACAGTCCTAATGTTATGGGCCTTGTCCATTTGTTTATGATTATTAACCAATTTCGTTAAATTTTGAACAAAAAAAACGACAAGACAGTGCTTGTCAACAATTTCACAGCAATTAAACTCTTTGAATTCCTTTTCTTTCTCTCTCCTACTTGTGCAATTTTCATTTGTGATGCAGATTTTTCTGATTCTTTCACGGTTCACATTTCTCGAATCTGAGAACCGAAGAACCTCTCTGATACAAACCCCAAAATAGAATCTCTGGTGCTTTTTTGGCCAACCGAAACCAAGAAAATATGGGCTTTTTATTGGACCCACCATACTTGACAAACGTGTTCATGTCGCGCGCGCGTCCGCGTCTATTTCTACTCCGAAAAAGCAAAGGAAAAAGAGCTGCTTGAAATTTTTTTTGTGTCTCCGTTTTCCTTCTAAGTGCCCGCCTCACTGTTGTCGGGTGTTGGTGCTCTTTTGAGAAACACCGCAACATACCAAGCTTACCAAATTGGTTGACAATTCACCACACACACTCTCTCTCACACTCGCACATCTGCACACACTTAAGTTTCAGGGTGTTTGAAAGTAGCCTAGGCCCCATAAAAAGTATCATTTTTCCTTTTGAAAGTATTATTCTGTTTCCATTATTTTTGTTGCGCCAAAAAGAGAATTCTTTCTATTCTTGCCCAAAGTGTTATTGTTATTGTTGTTTAGCTTTATTTTGAAATGTTTATCAATCACAGAATAGAGAATGCAGAGAATCGTTGTCGCCTGTTCCCTAATCTTTGTTCTCGTTCTTAAGTTTGGGCGCAAGCGTTCCATTCGCTTAGTTTATGTTTTGATTCTTGATTTTAAGTTTTAACAATTTTAATTTACGATACTTCGTCCGACAAACAACCACCAGCCTTAGTTCATGCTTCAAATTTTTTTTGTTACAATGTTTTTCTTCTGCTAGATTTTTCATCTTCTTGTTTGCCCGTTTTCTCTTTCGCATCATCAGGATTTTCAAAAATCCAAGAAACCGATACACTACAAAATTGATTCAATTATAAAATATTATGAGCGTTCTGCAATACTTTATTATTATTATTATCCTCGAGCTTCTAGCGAAAAAACCACCAGAACCAGAATCTGGGAACTGGAGAATAAGAACCAGAGTGAAAGAAAGGAAAAGAGAGAGAGAGAGAAAGAGAAAGAGAGTTTAATGAAAAGTTTTTTGGAACACTAGCGCATAGAAAAAGCTAAAACCAATCGATAAAATTGATTAGACGCAATGGCGCACGGATTTTGTTCACTCTACACTTTCCCATTCTGATTATGGTTTGTTCTTTGGGAAAACAAATTAAATGTTTTCCATCCAACCATCCATCCATCCATCCGTCCATCCATCTATTCATTCATTCTTCACTTGGATATCCCAATGGGTTCATGATGATGTTGTTTGTCGCATACAAGTGTACGTTCAACTTTCATTGAGCGGCTTCCCAGGGCCTGTTGAGATTGGACAGAATCTTAAAACACAATGTATTTCATGGTGTTCTCTTGTTTCTTAACCGGGGATGCACGTCAAATTAATTGTTACGGTTCTCTCGTTTCTTTAGTTTTATTTCATTTTATTTTATTTTTATTTTCAAAATCCCAAAATGGACAATCCAGAGACCAGACGATAGAGAAACAGAGAGAGAGAGAGAGAGAAAGAGAGGAATGCGAGAATGAGGATGAGGAAACAATTAATTTAATTGATTCTCTTGGGTCTTCCATTCACACGCAATTTTGTTCATGGTGGACATCTTGAAACTAACTATCTTGGAGCCAACTTAACAAAATTTTAGAGCGCAAACGTTCTTAAATTTTATGATAATAAAGAATATGATCCATAAAACTACATTATCGATTGGTCCTATTTCCAGTGTCTCGTTGGAATCAAAACCAATCAAAAAAAAAGCGTTCCAAGTGTTCCGGCTGGCCAGATCAGGTGTCCGACAAGGTCGGAGCTGGCCCGAAATCATTCGATTACCCAACACAATGGTGATGGATGGTCCAAATGTCCACAAACAAACAAACACCGAACAATGTTATTCTTTTGGTGTTTGGTGTTTGTTTTCGTATTTTTCGACTGAAAAAAAAACCGAAAATTCTGTTTCATTTTTATCAGAACCTTATCAAAGTGCAAAGAAGCGAGTTGGTCGGGAGCATCCAGGGTCCGAGAACCCGAGGACCAAGAAAGCCTCAATCCAACATCCAATTCTGAGCACACACACACACACAAACACAAACACAAACTGCTACCCAAAAAAATACCCAACTTGATTAATGAATCTGTCTGTCTGTTTGTTATATGTATGTTCGGGACGTTTGTCTCTTTCTGTCTGTCTGGATGTATGTGTGCGCGTGTGTGTATGTGTGTGTGTTTGGAACAAATTTGTTCCACAATCGTTCTGTTCACTGGATTCTGGTGTTTTGCCACTCTGTTGTCGTTGTTTTTGCTGTGATATTCATTTGTCTTGATGCCCCAATTTATTTACTTGTTTAAATTTTCTTCTTTTTTTTTGCTGTTTTGATATTCATTATTTTAACAAACACACAGACACTTGCAGAATATTATTGATTAACACATACACAAATACACACATCCACAACCACCACCACCTCCCTTTCCCCCACTTCCATATCCTCCCACCGCAACGAATAATCAATTAATATTAACTAACAGTTGAATGAATCTCTTTTGGTTTTTGGCTTCTTCTTCTTTCGCTCCATCCATTATATCATTTCTCACACATTTGGCTATATGAGAGACCATAGTAGAAGCAAAGGGGAGTTCAGAGGACAAGCAAAAGTCAGTCAATCTTATTCCATTTGGCGTCAATGAACACACACACACACATACACACATGAATGACAACTCAAATTGACGCCCAAGATTCTCATTCATCGATGTTAAAGATGAAAGCTATGATGATGGCCGTACATTGACACAAACTACCATATCAAACGATCATTTGTATCATTATTTGTATTATTATTATTATTATTATTATTCTGGTGGGCGACTTTCGGATCCATTTCGGATCATTGATGAGGATTCAGTTTGGCTTTTTTGTTTTCTCTGGCCTTTAGAACGGGTGTGTTTTGGTTGTCAGACCGAAAAAAAAGAGAGGAACCTTTATTCAATTTACAAGTTCCTTGTTCTTCTCAGATAAAATTCTCATCCATTATCTTCTCTTTCTTTTGTCTTTCTTTTTTTTTGGTAGCTCTCGTTGGCTTTGTTTGTTCGGTTCGTTGCCGTCTTTGTTTGGTGCATTTGTGTGTGTGTGTGAGAGAGAATTGTATCTTATTAATATTGTATTGATATTTAAACGCAACAACTTGTCAATGAACATTCGGTTATTCTCTTCAGAAGAAGCGTTTATTATTAAGCTTTTTTGTTTTTGCTTACATTTCTTTATTCTATTTGATTCTATTTTATTCTATTAGTTGTTTCAAACTAAAGTAAATTAGCATAAATTATTTCCTAAACATTTGGCTGACTGACTGACTGACTGACTAGCTATTTGACAGAACCAGACAGCCAGTTTGACACATATAACCGTTATTGTGCAACAACAGCCATAACCGTAAAGAATTATGGTGAAAGTATTTCTCTAGCTTTTTTTCCGCTGCCTTGTCTGCTCCGGAGGAGCGTTGATTGGCACGGTGCGATTTTTGATCCAAATGTCATTTCTCTGGTGATCACATTCATTGGCCATCATTGTGTTTAATGGATTGTGACAGGATTCTACCGGAGGTTTTTCGTTTATTGGTGATCTCTCCAAGATCTGACAAGAAACATTCATCAATCTTGTTCGAAAGTTATGCTTTCTTCATTTGGAACAAGGTCATTATTTGTTCTGGTAATATGTTAGTTAGTGAGTTTTTTTTTCACATCCTTGGGCTTAATCTACATAATTTTGCCGTGGTCGTGGCTCAGGGATTCCCAACCAATAGTTTTGAATATGTGAATTGGCCCGCAATAGTTTTGGCCGCCTCCCTTTTATTCAAGACAGCCTGAACAGTCTTATTAAAATCTCTAATGCGCTTGACTCATCTCCTACTCAAACGTATTGTTCACAGAAATCGGTTCAACCCCCATGCCAAGCTAACGTTCTCCTTATGACGACTCCTTGCCATAGTTTGGTGGATTTTTTTGGAAAACAATGTGAATAGATGATGTCAAATGAACCAATCACAATTCATCTGGTTCGAATAACTACAGCTAACAGTAGCGTACTGTTTCTAGTGCATTTTGTAGGTTGTTCTACAAAAATCAATTGTAAATGGCTAGTTTTTTGAACAAATGAACATGAGGCTACCGTCGTTCTAACGCGCTACAACATGCATTTCAAAATTAAACCACGTCCCTATAAACCAAGGTCAAATATTAGTCAAACCAATCAAAAATTAAGAAAATAGATTCATAATGTGGCATAACAGAAACTGAACAAGTAAAAGGAGGAGCATACGTTCTCAATACGTTAATACATTTCATTTTTTTATTGGACGTGCGCATAGCTCTTAATAATTTTGAAATGTTGCTCTGAAGTTGGGCACCCCTGTATTTTCAAATATCTTGTTTTAGTTGCATAATTATTTTATTTTATTTTATTTTGGATGTTTCGCTTCTCTTCGGCTACAAATCTCTTTGATGTTCAACCATCAACCATGAAACGCTAGTCGATTTTGTTTTGCAAACAAGTCCCCATAACACAGAAATGGATGGAAAACGATTAATTATCGGTACAATAAAGAGGAGCGAAAAATCCGATGCGGTTGGCGGTGGTGGTGGTGATGGTGGTTAGGAAAACGAAGGTTAAAACATCCCAAAAGCTTCACCTTATGGGAAACTGTGTGCACACCACCGTTAATCTGGAACGTTAATCTAATTTTTTTTCTCGAACATTTTGCTTTGCATGTATCGAGTTTTTGGATCGCGCGCCTGGAACGATGATGTGATGGTGATGTTGGTGATGTTTGATCGATTTTTTCTTGTTCCAAAATGTGTTCCAAGAAAACATAAAAATTGTTTGTTTCATCTATTCGTTTGTGCTTTCAAACCAACCATGCAAGCATGCCATGGTATAGAGACGAAACAAAAAGAAAATGGATTGCTGTTCCAATTTTTTTTCTTCTTTTTCTTCTTGTTGTTTTTCCAACAACCGTAGCAAATTTCAATCACAATTCAGAAGCGAAAAACGAAATTTCAATGATTTTTTTCACCTTGGTTATTTATTTCTTTTGCTTTAAAAAAATATATTTCTCTAACCCTTATTTTTTACTATTTTCTTCTCTTTCCTGTCTTCCCTAGGTGAGTGAACATATTTTTTGCTGGAAATAATGGACGCCTTTCCAAATCCATCGGACACATGAAGTTTTTGATGTTTGGCTTTTTCACGCAAAATATAATAATTAATTTCCTTCCGGTTTGCCATTTTCTTTCGCGATTTTTCTGGCATCTAATCAAACGTCTGTCAATCAGTCAGTCAGTCAGTCAGTCAGTCAGTCAGTTGGTTGGTTGATTTCGGGTAACCAATCACGCGAGCTAATATCCATGGTTGATATTGCTATGCTATGCTATTGCGAAATCGCAAATTAACTAAAACCACGAATAACGCCGACCAAAAATTAGGTTCTGTTTACGGAAATTATTTTTTTTCACTCTCATCCTCTTCCAAGAATCACCATATGCAATGTAGCGGCGCTTCACAGGATATCTGCTCGGAGTATTCTTCGAGAATATATGTTTTCGGTTATTCTCCCTTCTTGTTCTTCTTCTATCGCTTTCTCTCGCTCGCTCTCGCTTTTTGCTCCTTTGCTCTAATGTTGCAAATGAATCGCATCATTTCCAATTTAGGTTTCGGTTCATTTCTGGTTGCGGTTGTTGGCGGAATCGTTGCTTAAATTGATGATATGGCTAGAAATTTATTGATTGATTTATGTTCCCTATTTTTCCATCTTCTTTCTTGCACATCAACATGATTGGATCGAATAATAAGAATTGAGGCTTCATTTCAGAAGCCAAATTTAATAATTAGTTTATCGATTAGTTGTTATTGTTATTATTATCCATTATCCATTATCCATTATTATTGTTATTATCCTCTGGCCGACATGATTCGGGCACCGTTTCCGAAGTTCTGTTTGCTTGTTGGTTAGTTTGGTAATCAATATGTAAATTGATATACACATATCCTCCTCACAACACCATCATCAGTGTTTGCATCATCCTTATTCAATAATTGAATATTTCAATTGCTCTCGCAATTTCTTTTACACCATGGCTCCCTTCTTGTTCAAAAGCTTTGCAATGCTCCAATTTCTCCATAACCCACGACTGCTGGTGGTGTGAAGGGATCAATCATCTTGAAATAGATGATGGTCGTTCTATGAATGTCGATCTGTATTGGTGGTTGATGGGGTAATTTTGTTTTTCGCGCGCAACACAAAAAAAAATCATCACTCTAAATAAATTTTAATGAGACTGTTCCAAGTCTCTCTCTCTCTCTTCGGACATATAAATGGGCGTCTATGTGTCTCGGATCTTCGGGATGTTCCGGAATGCAAATATGACTATACATTGTCAAGTATGATAATAATGTCCTCGGAACATATAAGAATATACGAACATAACTTTCACCCATAAAACACAGATTATTTTGGGACACAGTGGAAAATGGCCGCTGTTTATTCATGTGAATGTCCTTATTCTCGATCGTCTTTGCCATCATCATCAAGTTACACTGCTTCAAACCAATGGACATATGGGACCGAAAAAAATGCTGCATCTCATAATGATTTGGTATGTGTGGGGGTGTGTATGTGTATGATTTCCTCTCATAGTATCCAGTTTTTCCAAGATTCTCTCGGCTTTATAGCTTTTGGTTCGGTTATTGTTGTTGTAGTCGGTTTGTCTTCAAAAGTCGTTAAGAATGGTTATTGAGGATTCTTCATTTTTTTCCACTTTCCTGCTCAGTATCCCCTGTGTGTTTGTGTGTGTCTTTCTCTTCTTATCCGCCATGTTCAATGATTTCTTAATGTTTGCACCCATTCGGTTGGTTACAACAAGGAATATTCCCAACGATATTCTTCTTCTTCTTTCTTTTTCGCCAACAGCAATACATTCTCTCCGGTTGACACAGTTATTATCATCTTTACGTTTATTTACGATCATGGATTCTCCGACCATAAACGAACCCTGACATTTATGCGAACATTCATTCTGTATTTTAGATTCTGGATGCTTCAAATTCATCCTTTATAGCTTTTTTGAAAGATTTGATTTGAATCAGGGGGTCTAGAGTTCGGGGATAGGAAAGTGAAAAAATTCAAATGAATTATCCTCCACCACCATCATCAACATCATCATCATCATCATCACAATTCGGAATTTAGATCATTGAAATCACATTGTCTTGCCGAAAACCTTTCCAGCCGAAAAAAAATTACAGTTGATTGATGCGAAAAATTGAAGTATTCAACTACTAAGCATCCCTGTGTGTGTATTGAATGTATAATCTCCGGGAACAAAGTCCATTGATTTTCAAACATCAATGGAGATCTTGTTGTATTTTGTTTTTCCATTTTGTTTTCATTCTTCATTGTGTCGAGGTTCGTCTTGGCCTACTGCTGTTGCTGCTGTAGTTGTTTTTATTTCAGCAAGTCTTTGTCATCGAACCACATTGGAAATTGATTGATGCTTTTTTCCCTCTCAAGCTCTTTTGCTCTAAGTCGTTTTGGTTCGGAGGCCAGACAAATTAAAACGATGGACCAAATGAATGGTGATAATGAAATTCATTCTTCTTCTCCATCCAATTATCCATTCAAAAATACAAATGAACCACTTTTGCGTAACATTTGTCATTTGTTTCAAGGTTTTCCAGGATAACTTTATTATAATCCTTGCATTGCATTTTCGCGTTAAAAAAATCTCGCGCGCTTCACATTCTGTTTGTCGCGCCTTGTTTTGAAAGTTGGCTTCACTGCATTGCATTTTCTTAGAAAAAAATTCTTGCGCGCGTCGAATTGAAACTTGGTTGGAAAAACGTGCGCATAGAGTTACCCCTGAAAGTTGGCTTTACTGCATTGCATTTTCTTTAAAAAAAAAATTCTCGTGCGCTTCACGTTCTCTTTTTCGCGCCTTGTTTTGAAAGTTGGCTTCACTGCATTGTGTTTGGTCGGAAAAAAAAATTTTCTTGTGCTTCGGATTGGAACTTGCGCAAAGAGGTGCCCCTGAAACCCTTGAAAGTTGGCTTCGCTGCATTGCATTTTCACGGAAAAAAATTCTGAACCAAAGATTTACTTTACTTGATTTCCTAGGTCGCCTTGATTGACAATCAATAAAATCAATGAAGATTCTTGCACCTTCCGGTTCCTTAAAAATTTCGACAATAT
>JAOZJS010000687.1:0-22591 GCA_025882695.1 Amerodectes protonotaria
GCTTTTCCTTCTCGAGCACGCGGTCGAGCTTGTTTGCGATCAGGAAGGTCGGCGTGCCGGGCGGGATCAGGTCGAGCACTTGCTGATCCTCGGGGCCGAAGCGCAGCGCCTCGATCACGAACAGGACCAGGTCGACCGAACTCAGCGTCGAGGTGACCGCGCGGTTCAGCGAACGATTGAGCGCGGCGTCGTGGCGCGTCTGGAAGCCCGGCGTATCGACGAACACGTATTGCGCGTCGGGCGTGGTGTTGATACCGATGATGCGGTGCCGCGTGGTCTGCGCCTTGCGCGACGTGATGCTGATCTTCTGGCCGACCAGCGCGTTCATCAGCGTCGATTTGCCCACGTTGGGGCGCCCGACGATGGCGATGGAACCGCAGCGAAAACCGGGCGGAACCGGAATGACTTCAGGAGTCTCAAGATTGCTCATGGCGATTTGGCTCAAGTTCCGAGGTTGATGTGATGCAGCAGCCGGATATATACGAAACGACAGTGTCCACAATTAATGAGATAAATGCCGGTTTGGACGACGCAAATCTCGGGTGTCGTATTATGCAACGTTGCTCTTCGCGACCATCTATCTCAATAATACGCTGCGCCGTTGCCCACCGGGGCGAGTAGTTGTCTGTATTGCCATGCAGTGGCCTGTATTGTCATTTCCCCGCTCGAACCCATGACCGCCATTTCCCCTTCTTCCGCAGAACGCACGATGCTGCGCGCCCGCGCGCAGGCATTGAAGCCCGTCGTCACGATCGGCGCGGCCGGTTTGACCGACACGGTCCTGACCGAGATTGCATGCCATCTCGACGCGCACCGGCTGATCAAGATCCGCGTGGAAGACGATTCGCGCGACACGCGCGAGACGCTGTGCGACGAAATCTGCGATCGCCTCGACGCCGCGCCGATCCAGCACATCGGCAAGCTGCTCGTGATCTGGAAGCCCGAACCCGATACCGCATCGGATGCGCACGGCGAGAGTGCCGACGGCGCACCCACGCCGCCCGGCGCGCCGCGCGTCGTCAAGGTGTTCCGTCGCGCCGCGCGCGCGCCGGCCATCCGCCGCGCGAAGCTGCGCAAGGTGGTCGTGGCCGGCAACGAGCGCGTGACCGCGGGCGGCCTCGTCAAGCGCGCGAAGCCGCGCCAGCAAAGTGCGAAGCGCCGTCGTCAAAAATCGTGAAGTGCCGTGCCGGCCCTCGAAGGCAGATTATTGTCCCGGTATGATCGTGAGTTTCCCGGCGTGGGCATCGCGCATGCCCGGGAAGATTCGAAATCAAGACGGGATTCGTATCGAGGAGCGAGGCGCGGCGTGAAGGAGCGGGCAACGATCGTATGCAGGCGTGGCGACCAGGTATTGCTGGTCGCACGCGACCGGTCGCGCTGGGCATTGCCCGGCGGGACCATCAAGCGCCTGGAGTCGCCGCTCGATGCCGCGCGCCGCGAACTCGCGGAAGAAACCGCGATCGAGGCGCTCGAACTGCATTTCATGTTCCAGTTCGGCGGCTTGAGTAAACGCCATTACGTGTTCCTCGCCGATTTGCCGGAACGCGTGATGGCCGAGCCGCGCAACGAAATCACGCGCTGCCGCTGGTTCCACGCGCATCAGGTCACGACGCTCGCAACGAGCATCCCGACGCGCTGTATCGTCGCGTTGTGCTTCCCGGAGCAGCACGCGCCGTTCCCGGAGATGCGGCGCATGGACGACGGGCCGGGCGCCATGCTTTCGGGCGATGCGGCTGCACTGCCCAAAGGCCACGCGGGCGCTTGACCCAAATCTTAAATGGCGCGGGCGAGGGCCGGCACACCGAACGCGAGCGTGATGCCGCGCGCGGCCATGAAGATCAGCAGCGCCACCCATAATCCGTCGTTGCCGAACGCCCCGCCGAGCGCCCAGGCCGCCGCGAGAAAGATCGCGACCGACCACGCCATCGCATGCATGAGCGCACGCGTGCGCGTGGCGCCGATGAACACGCCGTCGAGCAGAAACCCCCAAACCGAGACGAGCGGCGAGAGCGCGGCCCAGCACAGATAATGCCCGGCCGCCGCACGCACCGCGGGCTGATCCGTGAGCGCCGCGACGATGCGCGCGCCGCTCGCCCAATACACGGCGCAAAATCCGAGCGCGCCGATTCCCGACCACACGAGCGTGACACGCAGCGCCTGCGCGAACGCCGCGCGGTTGCGCGCGCCCGCCGCTGCGCCGACGAGCGCTTCGGCGGCTTGCGCGAAGCCGTCGAGGCCGTAGGCCATGAACGTCTGGAAGTTCAGGAGCAGGGCGTTCGCGGCCAGGATCGCATCGCCCTGGCGCGCGCCGAGATGGGCGAACCAGCCGAACGCGGAGAGCAGGCACAGGGTGCGGATGAAGATGTCGCGATTGAGCGTCACGAGGCGCGCCAACGCATTGCGCTCGATCAAGGCGCGCGGATCGAGCCGCGGCAGACCGCGCGTGCGCAGCCGCCACAACAGCAGTGCGCCGAACGCGCAGCCCGCCACGTCGGCGGCGGCCGTCGCCGCGCCGATGCCGGCCACGCCCCACTTCAGCTCGTACACGAACAGCACGACTGCGGCGGCGTTGACGAGGTTGACGAACACCTGCAGCGCCAGCGCGAGCCGCATGCGCTGCAGGCCGAGCAGGTAGCCCAGCACGACGTAGTTGGCGAGCGCGCACGGCACCGCCCAGATGCGCGTCTGCGCATAGGCGAGCGCCGTCGCGCGTACGGCCGGGCTGCCGCCGAGCGCGTTCAGCGCCACGTTCAACAGCGGCGCGCGCAGCGCCAACACCACGCTGCCGATTAAGGCTGCCAGCAGCAGCGCGCGCAGCAGATCGAGGCGGGCCCGCACCGCATCGCCCGCGCCATACGCCTGCGCGACGAGCCCTGTGGTGCCCATGCGCAGAAAGCCGAAGCCCCAGTACACGAAATTGAAGAACAGGCCGCCGAGCGCCACGCCGCCCAGGTAGTGCGCGCCGTTCAAATGGCCCGCCACGGCGGTATCCACGGCGCCTAATAGCGGCTGCGTCAGGTTCGCCGCGATGATCGGCAGCGCCAGCAGCAGAACCCGGCGGTACGGGTGCGCGAGCACGCCCGCGCTGGCTGGCGGGGTGGGCATATGCGCGGGTGCGTCGGCCGCATCGAGCGGCGGAGCCGGCATCGTCGCCGAGGAGCCGCGGCCGGGGCGGTTCGGTTAGGCGTGCGGCGCGGCCGGCGTGCGTTCCTGCACGCACACCCACGGTGACACCACGACGGCCCAGAGTTCCGGATTGCGCGCGGCGTAATCCTGTGCGACGGCGGCCGGCATGCGCTCGAGCTTGCCCGCATCCATCCAGGCGGCGACGCGGTCCTTGTCGTCGTCCGCGATCGCCGCGGCGACCTCGATCAGATCGACGCCGGGCGCGACATACAGCAGCTTGCCCTGCGCGAAGAGGCGTTCGAGATCGCGCCAATCGATCTTGGCGGTTTCGCCGTGCAGCTTTTTATACACGTCGCTGCGCGCGGGCTCGGCGGCGGATGCCGGCTTGGATTCTGGAGTGGGCTCGGACATGAAGTGTTCGGGAAAACGAGGAGGAACGGAAACTATAAACGATGGCCGCCGGGGCGGTGCGCCAGACGCCGCGCAGCGTTTCGGCACTGTTGCGCGCAGCGCGGCAGGCAGTGTAATCCCGAAATTGTCGCCGGCGGAATTTTGCGTATCATCACTGACAGGCAATGCCGATGACTTGCCGATTACTCATAGAAAAAGAGTAGAGACCAGAATGAACATGTTGCTGATGATTGCTACGGGGAGCGGTCTGGCCGGGATCGTCGTGTTGTTCGAGTTCGCACGGCGTGTGGATCCCAGGTCGGGGCGCCTGCTCGCGCGTAAGCGCTGAGCGGAGACTGCCGGCGCTGGCGGCCAGGGGTGGCCGTCAGCGCACAGGCAAATAGCGCGACGGGTCGATCGATCGCCCGTTGTAGCGCAATTCGAAATGCAGGGCGACGCGGTCGTTATCGGTATCGCCCATTTCAGCGATCGTCTGCCCCTGTTGAATCGTTTGCCCCTCCTGAACCAGCAGCTTTTGGTTGTGCGCGTAGGCGGTTAGATAATTGTCGTTGTGCTTGACGATGATCAGCTCGCCGTAGCCGCGCAGCCCGTTACCCGCATACACCACCGTCCCCGCGGCAGCCGCCACCACCGGAGTGCCGGCCGCGTTGACGATATCGATCCCCTTTGACTGCACACCGTCGAAACCGCGCGCCACGGTGCCCGCGGCCGGCCAGACGAGCGCGATGCTGGTGGCGGGCGCCGCGGCCTGCGCACTGCTGCCGGACGGCGCCGGGGCGGGGCGGCTCGGCACCGCGCCGCCGCCTGTCGAGGCCGTTACGGCGCCCCCGGGCGGCGCAACGCGCAGCACTTGGCCCACTTCGAGCGCGTTCGGGTCGCTGAGCTTGTTCCAGCGCACGAGGTTCGGCACCGATTGGCGGTTACTGCGCGCGATGCCGGACAGCGTGTCGCCGCGCTCGACGCGATAGTAGCCGGGGCCGACGGGTGCGGTGCCGCATGCGCTCAACAGCGCGGCGAGCGTCAGGGCAGCGTATCCCCGCAGGGCGAGGCGCTTGACGATAGGGCGTTTGGCAGTGGACGGCAGCATTGAACCTCGGATGTGCCGCCGCGGCGGGAGTCGCACCGCGGCGTTTGAAAGTCTTGGAACCGCCGATTTTAACGGTTTGCCTCGGAGCGGGTCAGTTCGCGGGGGATCGGCTGGGCGGCGAACGCTGCGGCGACGGCTAAATCACGCGATTCCATTGAAGTCCTTGGCGCGGCGTTTCTTGCTCGGCATAATCGGGGCGCGGTTCACGGATCGGCCCGGTGCCGCGCCGATTGTCTAGAATCGCCTTTTTTCCATCGAGGACCGTCGCGTGAGTTTTTCGTTTTTGGCATTTTTGAGCGTCCTGCAGGGCGTCACCGAACTTTTCCCCGTCAGCAGCCTGGGTCACACCCTGCTGGTGCCCGCCCTGTTCGGCATGCGCATCGACGAACACGCGCCGCAGTTGCTGCCGTTCCTCGTGACGCTGCACCTCGGCACCGCGCTCGCGCTGCTCTGGTATTTCCGTGCGCGCTGGGTCGCGCTGGTACGCGGCTTCTTCGCATCGCTCGGCGGCCGGCGCAACGAAGACGGCCGCATGATGTGGGCGCTGATCATCGGCACGATTCCGACCGGGATCGTCGGCTTGTTGCTGGAAAAGCGTATCGAGCATTTGTTTCACGATCTGCGCATCGTCGCTGTCGCGCTGATCGCGAACGGCGTGCTGCTGTGGTTCGGCGGCCGCCTGCAGCGCGCCACGAGCGTGTTCCGCGATTCGGGGCAACTGACTTATAAGCAGGCGTTCCTGGTCGGCCTGGCGCAGATCGGCGCATTGATTCCGGGTTTTTCGCGCAGCGGCTTGACGATGATCGCGGGCAACGCGGCGGGCCTGTCGAGCGAGAAGGCGGCCGAGTTTTCGTTCCTGCTGGGCACGCCGATCATTTTCGCGGCGGGCGTGCTCGAACTGCCGAAGCTGTTCCATGCGCCGGGCCAGCTCGGCGATGCGCTGCTGGGCGGCCTGCTCACGTTCATCGCCGCGTACCTGAGCGTGCGCTTCCTGATGCGCTATTTCGAAGGGCGCGGCCGTCTGGCCTCGTTCGGCGTGTACTGCGTGCTGGCCGGCGTGTTCTGCCTCGGCTGGTTCATGCTGCACGCGCAGCCGGCCTGAGCGCCAGGCGGCCCGTGCGCGCGGCGAACGCGGCGCACACCGGCTCGGGTATAATCCCGGGCTCGGTTTGGCGGCTGGCCTGCGCCGCGTAGGCGCGCATGGCCGATGCATGCCGCTCCGGCGCGCTTCGCTGCGCCGGCTTCGACCGGTTACCCGCCCTTAGCTCAGTTGGATAGAGCAACGGCCTTCTAAGCCGTAGGTCACATGTTCGAATCATGTAGGGCGGGCCAATATTATCAATGGGTTATGTGATTTTTTGAAACTGGTCTACAGTCTTCAATATTTTCATATAGGCACCGTGTAGGCATTTCAGATCTGTCTCGATTCATGTCGATCGCGGCTGCCCATTCACTACCGACTGTCCAGTACGTGGCTGAGGCCGGTGTGAAACTCTCTGAATGTCGTCGAGCAGATCCAAACGTCACAAGCCGTCCGCGATCGCCGAGAAACATTACCGTCGACGACCGCTCGATCTCTTTCGCATATGGCACGATAAGATCGAAGCATGAATGCTGGCGCAGGCTTGCATATCAATTACTCTCCACGGCACATTGTCTGCTGCTCGGGGAGTATCTCCAATCTGATCCCGGCGCAATATTTCATTGAATAGTTGCTCAAGGCCGAACGGCTGAGGTTGGATCAAATCCCGCGTAATCTGCTGAAAGGTCCGATTGAATTCTGTCTGCCGCTACGGCGCGCGTTGCATACCTAGACTTTTGCTGTCCTAAACCACCAACTCTGGATCTTGCCGCTCAGCTATAGAAGAGCCCGACCTGATCGAATTCAATCTTACGCTTCGAGCTTGGGCCGAAAAATATATCAGATGGGAAAACTGGACGCCTGTCGACGGTGCGGTTCTCATGTCAGGTGTCAATCCAGGCGGCCGTTGGGATGTGCTTGAGGCCCACGATTGGGGCAGCATTAACTGCCTCACCATTTCGGCTCTAGTGCATGATGCAGCCCATTCTGGGAATCCGCCAATCGAAGCACGCGAGAGAGCTCCTCTTATGGCCGGCTGAGTGATGTCAGCACAGTTTTGGCCGAATGGAACGACCATTGCGCCGAAGTGCTGGCAGAAGGCGGGAGCCTATCTCCCGCACACACGAAATCCGATAGGTCGCAAGCCAGCCGAAATTTGACTTTTGTTATCAGCAAAAATCCCGTTCGGGATGTAACGTTTCGTCAGACATTACCGTAACAAGCTGTTACATTAGCGGACTCGTGTCGATCGTAGGGTAACTAACCCTTTGATCGGCAAGCCATTTCGGTCAATTCCCCTTTCTTATTCAGCATTGGCATAAAAACTGCGAGTGATGCTGTCAATCAAGCTAAACGTTTGCGGATACCCATAACAAAGTAGATCCCTAGATGAATAACAAGAACGGTAGTCATTTTCCGAGTCGACGGCTGGGTGCCGTATGGGGTGTCGGTATGTTGTTGGGGGCGGCTGCCGTGCAGACGGCGCACGCCCAGGCTTCGACGACGTTGGACGAACAGGAGCAACTGCGTCGGGCACAAGCGGAAGCGGCTCAGCGTGCGCAGGCTATCAACGCGCCAAATGTCCAACTGCAAGCGCCTGCGGCGCGGGTCGAGGATGACGGCAAGGTGCCCGTCGAATCTCCGTGCTTCAAGCTTGATCAACTATCGCTGGTGGTGCCCGCGGGGCTGAGCGACCGCGTCGAAACAGCCGGTGCGCGTGCGTTGCTGCCGAATCCGTTGTTCCCGGGCGAGCTGATGTTCGCGCAAAACTACCTGTAGCGATACCGTGGCCAATGCGTCGGGCGCGACGGTTTGAACCTGATCGTGCATCGCCTCTCGGCACTTCTCATCGAGAAAGGGTATTCGACCACGCGCGTGCTGGTTGGATCGCAGGATTTGTCGAGCGGCAAGCTCGAACTCCAGTTGATTCCCGGCGTCATCAGCGACATCCGCTTTGCGGATCCCGCTACCTACGGTACCTGGCGCAATGCGTTTCCGACGCGACCCGGCGACCTACTGAACCTGCGTGCGATCGAGCAAGGCCTCGAGCAGTTGAAGCGCGTGCCGAATCAGGACGCCACCATGCAGATCGTGCCCGGGCCTGCCACGGGCGAGAGCGACATCGTGATCACGGTCAAGCGCACCAAGCCGTGGAGCGTGTCGGTCGGCGCCGACGATGCCGGTCTCAAGTCGACGGGGCGCTACGAAGCGAACACCAACCTGGCGCTCTATAACCCGCTTGGTCTGTCCGACGTATTCAGCATCGGTTACAGCCACGATATCGACGGCCACGACAGCAAGTACGGTACGCACGGCGCCAATGCAACGTATTCGATTCCCTGGGGCAACTGGACCTTTTCGCTTTCCGGCAGTCAGTACGACTACCACCAGAACATCGCTGGGGCGTTTGCGACGATCCAGTCGGCGGGCTTGTCCAAGACATGGGACGCCAAGGCTGAGTACATGTTCTATCGAAACCAGGTGCAGAAGAACCAGCTCGAATTCCAGGTCGGCAAGTACTACGCGCAGTCCTTTATCGACGGCACCTCGCTCGACGTTCAGCACCGCGACAACACCTTTGCGGAGATCGGTTGGGAGCACAAGCATTTCTTTGGGCCGGCGCAATTGGACAGCACGCTTGCCTACCGCTGGGGCGTCTCGTGGCTCGGCGCGCAGCCGGACCTGGCCGGCGTCGCGAACGGCGGCCCGACGTTCTACTACCAGATGGAGACGCTCGACGCGACGCTGGCCATACCCTTCACGATTGCGGGCATTCCGCTGCGCTACACAGCCACGATTCGCGCGCAGAACTCGCCGAATGTGCTGTATCCGACTGATGACTTCACGATCGGTGGGCGCTACACGGTACGCGGCTTCGACGGCAATACCATTTTGGCCGCCGAGAAAGGCGCGTTCATGCGCAATGACCTGGAGATGCCGATTCCGTCGCTCGGTCAGGCGGTCTACGTCGGTATCGACGGCGGCGAGGTCTTCGGCCCCTCGGCCCACGAATTGATCGGCCGGCGTCTGGCCGGGGCCGTGATCGGTCTGCGCGGCGGTTTCCTCAAGCATGTCAGCTACGACGCCTTCATCGGCGCGCCCCTCTATAAACCGGCCGGTTTCCCGGGCCACGGCCCCGTGCTGGGCTTCAGCGTGAATTTTCAGCTATGAACCGCAATCTCTATCGCGTGATTTTCAGTGCAGCCCGCGGGCTGTGGGTGGCTGTACAGGAAACGGCCGTTGGTCTGGGCAAGGGGCGTTCGGTTGGTACAGCCGGTTCCGTGGCGCGCTCGCGCGTGGCGATGATCGACATGTTGTCGATGCGCGAGGTGGCTTTTGCGGCGCTATGCGTGCTCGGCATGCAGCCGGTGCTGGTGGAAGCACAAGTGATCGCCACGACCACCGCTATGGGCAGCAAGCCCGTCGTCGGCGTAACGGCGAGCGGTATTCCCCAAGTGCAGATCGCCACGCCCAACGGCGCGGGCGTGTCGAACAACAGCTACACGGCGTTCAACGTCGGTACGCAAGGCTTGATTCTGAACAACTCGAGTTCCAACGTTCAGACGCAATTGGCCGGTTACGTGACGGGCAACCCGAACCTGGCGCCGGGTATGAGCGCCAACGTCATCGTGAATCAGGTCGTGGGCGGCAGCGCCAGCCAATTGTTGGGCTATACCGAAGTGGCGGGCCCGCGCGCGGATGTGATCATCGCGAACCCGTCGGGTATCTACTGTAACGGCTGCGGTTTTATCAACACGAACCGCGGCGTGCTGACGACGGGCACGCCGGTGTTCGGCGGCAGCGGCAGCCTCGATGCTTTCCACGTCACGGGCGGTCAGATTCAGATCGGCGCTTCGGGACTGAACGCGGGCAGCATCGATCAAGTCGATTTGATCGCGCGCAGCGTGCAAGTCAATGGACAGATCTGGGCCAACAAGGCGATCAACGTCGTGGCCGGGACGAACGACGTTCAATACGGCAATCTGGCGACAACCACGTTGGCGCCGGACGCCAATCACCCCGCAGTCGCCATCGACGTGGCGCAGCTCGGCGGCATGTACGCAGGCAAGATAACGCTGGTCGGTACCGAGACCGGCGTCGGGGTGAACAGTACGGGCACGATCGCGGCGCAGTCGGGCGACGTGTCGATCAACAACCAAGGCCTCGTGACGCTTGCCGGTACGACGAGCGCGAGCGGGAATGTCGCCGTTAATTCTGCAACCGGCATTGCCAATACGGGTGCGGTCTACGCCAATCAGAATACGTCGCTGACGAGCCAAGGCGCCGTCAGCAACAGCGGCACGGTGGCGGCGCTCGGCAATACCACGGTCAATGGCGGTAGCGTCACCTCGACCGGCGCACTCGGCGCGGGTATCGATTCGAGCGGTAATGTCACGGGGACGGGTAGTTTGTCGGTATCGGCCTCCGGTGCAGTCAGTGCAACAGGCAAAAATCTGGCCGGCGGTAATCTGGCCTTGTCCGGCAGCAACCTGAATCTGGCTGGCGCGCAGACGCTGGCCAATGGCAATGCCACTCTGACTGCAACGAGTGGTGACATTACCCATTCTGGTGGCGCACTTGGGGTGGGCGGCGCGCTGAATGCGTCTACCTCGGGCGCGTTTGTCAACGACCAAGGCCAGGTTAGCGCGGTGTTGCTGGGTATTTCCGCCGGCAGCATCTCGAATCAGGCTGGCGTGCTGACGCAAACCGGTTCGGGCGCCACCAGCATCAACACCGCGGGTGCACTGAACAATGCGAGCGGCTCGATCGTCTCCAATGGGCAAAGTGCTTCGATTCAGTCGGGTAGTTTGACCGTAAGCGCCTCGCGAAGGCCGTCCGCAATCCGGCGCGCACGTGAGACATGATCGGGTATCGGGCGCTCGTGTTGGCCCGCTGGCAATCAGCCCGTGGAGGCAGGTGGGCAAGACTTCCCTGGCAGCTTTCTTGCCACGTTCCAGGGTAGTAATTCGTCGATGCGGTTAATGGGGTGATCAGCGATATGGGTCAGCACGTATTCGAGGTAAGCGCGCGGGTTGATCCCGTTCAGCTTGCACGTGCCGATCAGGCTGTACATCGCCGCGGCCCGTTTCCCTCCACTGTCGGAGCCGGCGAACAAGAAGTTCTTGCGACCCAGACTCACACAGCGCAACGCGTTTTCGGCCAGGGCGTTGCTGATCTCGGCACGGCCCTCTTCGCAGTACAGCACGAGGGCATCCCATTGGTTAAGCGAGTAACGGATCGCTTTGGCCAAATCGGATTTCTTCGACAGCGTCGCGAGTTTGTCCGTCATCCAGCTCTTGATGGTCGCCAGCAACGGAATGCTTTTCTCCTGGCGCACGCGCAGCCGTTCAGCGGCGGGTTTGCCGCGGATGTCGGCCTCGATCGCGTAAAGTCCACCGATCAGCTCGAGCACCTCCCGGGTCGCCTCGGTAGGCGTTCGGGCATGCACGTCGTATATGTACCGTCTCGCGTGGTCCCAGCATGCCGCCTCGCGAATCTTGCCGCTCTCGTACAGTTCGTTGAAGCCACTGTAGGCGTCCGCTTGCAAGATACCCTTGAATCCGGCCAGATGGGTCTGGGGATGAATGCCTTTGCGGTCCGGCGAGTAAGCAAACCACACTGCGGCCGGTTCGGTCGAGCCCGAACGAGTGTCATCGCGCACATACACCCACAGGCGCCCCGTCTTCGTCTTCTTCCTGCCCGGCTCGAGTACCGGGATAGGCGTGTCATCCGCGTGCAGCTTCGACGGCGCCACCGTGTAGCGGCGCAGTGCCTCGGTCAGCGCATCGCACAGGGCCTCGCATTGACCAACCCAGCGGCCCATGCTGGCCGGGTCCAGCTTCACGCCGTCGCGCGCGGCTATCTGTGACTGCCGATACAACGGGGCGTGGTCGGCGTACTTCGAGACGAGGATGTCGGCCAGCAGGCTCGGATGGGCGATGCTGCGCGTAATCGGCAGACCGGGCATCGCCGGCTGCGAGAAGTGGTGGTCGCACGGGCAAACCGTCTTGCGCCGGATCGTACGAATCACCTTGAACACCGCCGCGACGCGGGCGAGCTGCTCGGACACGTCTTCTCCGAGCGGCTGCATCGCGCTGCCGCACTTCGGACACGTTGCGTCGGCCTCCAGTACACGTTCTTCGCGCGGCAGGTGCGGCGGCAGCGCTTCTTTCGGCGATGCGTCGCTCACAGGCGTGCTCGCGCTTGATTGGCGAGCGCGCCTCACATCGGCGACGCCGCGCTCGCCCGTCAGGTCCTCGAGTGCGGTTTCCAGCCGTGCGACCTCCCGGTCCAATTGCTCGGACTTGCGGCCGAATTGCATGCGCCTAAGCTTATCGAGTTGCGCCTTGAGTTGCTCGATCTCCAGATCGCGCTCGGCAAGCTGAGCACGAGCCTCGAGCAGCAAGGCTCGCAGCGTTTCAACATCGTCAGGAAGTTCGGCGCCGTTCGACATGCGGCGCAGTTTACGAGTCTTCTGCTCGGTTTACAACATCGACAGTGCAGCGGTGCGACGCGGTTGCCGCCAATCGATGCCTTCGAGCAACATGGACAATTGCGCCGCCGTCAGATGGACCTTGCCGCCATCGGCCTGCGGCCACACGAAGCGCCCACGCTCAAGCCGCTTTGCGAGAAGCCAGAGCCCGTCCTCGGTTGCCCACATGAGCTTCACGAGATCGCCGCGCCGCCCCCGGAAGATGAACACGTTGCCGCTGAGCGCATTGTCCTCGAGCGCCGTCTGCACCTTCGCCGCGAGCCCTTGGAATCCGCAGCGCATGTCGGTGACGCCGGCCACCAGCCAGACTCGGGTACCCGTGGGAAGAGAGATCACGATCGCATGCTCCCCAGTACGACGCGTAGCGTGTCGGCGTCCACGATGCCGTCCACCTTGACTACCACGTCACCGAATCGAATCTCGATCGTCCCGGCTCGTGCAGTCCGGTTGCCGACTGCCCGAGCATCCGAGGGCGTGGTCACGCGCTGCGCCGGCGTTTCATCGACCACCGCCACCGGAATCAGCGACGTCGTTTGGGCCTGCAATTGCTCGCGATAGCGACGCCGCCACGTGAACAGCATGTTTGCATTGATGCCATTCTCGCGCGCCAGCTTTGCGACCGAAGCACCCGGTTCGCATGCCGCGGCCGCAAGACGGCGTCGAAACTCGCGATCATAATTGGGGCGGCCCTTGCGGCTACCCGGCTTGGCTTCCGGCTCTGTCACAGTGATGTCCATCAAATCGAAAATGATGGGCACCACTTTGATGTCGGTTCTCGCCGTCGTCTATGACGGTCGTCGTGAGGCGCTTACGTTTGACCAATACGGCAGGTAGGATCAGTGTTGCCGGCAGCGGGACGCTCGCAGTTCAAACAGGTGCGCTCGACAATACCCGCGGCACCATCAATACCAATGGGCAAGCCACCGTCAATTCGTCCAGCCTGATCAACGCGGCGGGTACCTTGGCGTCTGCTCAAGCATTGAACGTAACGACTGGCGCACTCGACAATTCAGCCGGCGCGATCACTGCCGGTGGTGCGCTGAGCGCCACGGCATCAACCGTGCAGAACACCGCTGGTCGGATCGTGTCGCAAAGCACGGACGGATTGACGCTGTCGGCTACCGGGCAGATCACCAATGCGGCAGGTATAACCGCCCAGGGCGCAGCCGGTGGCGTGATTGGCGGGAATGGTAATGCCACGGTTCAGGCAGCATCGCTGGCAAACACCGGTACGGTGACGGCTGCGCAAACGCTGAACGTCTCTACGTCCGGTGCGCTGAACAACAACAGTGGCACTCTGACGGCGGCCACACTGAACGCAAACGCGGCATCGCTTACGAACGCGAGCGGCCTGATCAGCGGCAATGCGGTGACCGTAACTGCCCCGCAACTCGATAACACGAGTGGCCAGATTTCCGCGAATCAGCTCACGCTCAATGCCACGAACCTGACCAACGAGAAAGGGACCGTCACGCAGCTTGGCAGTGCATTGATGGGCCTGAATATCGGCGGCACGCTCGACAACTCGAACAGTGGTCTGATCCAGACCAACAGCACGGACCTGTCGCTCGCGCCCGCCACGCTCGATAACAATGGCGGCACGATCGTGCATGCCGGTACGGGCACACTCACGGTCGATGCGAGTAAGGGCTCGGGTATCGTAACCAATGCAGGTGGGTCGATCGTCAGCAACGGCACGGTAGGCTTGTCGGCGGGAAGCCTGAACAATACGGCCGGCACGATCAGCGGCACCACCGGACTGACGGCTAACACGTCCGGCACGTTGACCAACACGAATGGCCATCTGGTATCCGGCGCGAATCTGAGCGCAACGGCGGCCACGACGCTCGACAATACCGGCGGGACCATCAGTGCGGCAGGCAACGCAACGCTCCGCGCGGCCACGCTCACGAACGACGGTAGCATCGCGGCTGGTGCGAGTTTATCGGCCACAACGAGCGGTACGCTGAACAATAATAGCGGCACACTCAGCGCGCAGTCGGTGACGGCCAATGCTGCATCGCTGACCAATATCGGCGGCACGATCAATGGTAATGCTGTATCGCTGACAGTGCCTCAGCTGGACAACACCCGCGGGCTGATCCAGGCGAATCAGCTCGGCGTCGCGGCCACGAATCTGGTGAACGAGCACGGTACGATCACGCAGTTTGGCACGACGCCCATCAGTTTCTCCGTCAGCCAGACAATCGATAATTCGAACAGTGGCCTGATCCAGACTAACAGCACGGATTTCACACTCGATCCTGCTGCGCTCAACAATAACAACGGCAAGATCGTGCATGCGGGCACGGGCACATTCACGATCGATGCTGGTATGGGTGCGGGTGCCGTAACCAATGCGGGCGGCTCGATTGTCAGTAATGGACAGCTTGCCCTATCGGCCGGCAGCGTGGATAACACGGTTGGCACGGTGAGTGGTGCGACGGGGCTCAATGCCACGATTGCAGGCGCGCTGAACAATACAAACGGCACGCTGGCCTCCGGCGCAAATCTCGGTGTGACGACGGGCGGGACGTTGACGAATGCGGGGGGCACGGTTAGCGCTGCCGGCAACGCAGCGATTCAGGCTGCTGCCCTGACGAATAGCGGCAGCATTACGGCCGGCCAAGGTTTGACGGCCTCGGTCAGCAATGCGTTGAACAACAACGGCGGAACGCTGAGCGCGCAATCCGTGACCGCCAATGCCGCATCGCTGGCGAATGCGGGCGGCACGATCAGCGGTAATTCGGTGGCCTTGAGCGTGCCGCAGCTGGATAACACGCATGGTCTCATCCAGGCCAATCAGTTGAGTCTGGGCGCCACGAACCTTACGAACGCAGCCGGCACGATTACGCAATTCGGTACCACGCCGATCAGCGTCGCCGTGAGCCAAGCGCTCGATAATTCGAACGGCGGTCTGATCCAGACCAACAGCGCCGATTTCACGCTCGACCCTGCGACGCTCAACAATAATAGCGGCAAGATCGTGCACGCTGGAACGGGCACTCTGACAGTTGATGCCGCGAACGGCAGCGGCGCCGTGACGAATGTGGGCGGCTCCATCGTCAGCAATGGGCAAGTTACGTTGTCGGCAGGGAGTCTCGACAACACGGCTGGTGCGGTAGGGGGTGCGACGGGATTGCGTGTCGCGACCTCCGGTGCGCTGAACAACACGAGCGGCAAACTGCAATCGGGCGCGGATCTCAGCGCGACGGCAGGGGCGAGCCTGACCAACGCGGGCGGCACGGCTGCCGCTAACGGCAATACGACGGTTCAAGCGGCATCGCTGACCAATAGCGGCAGCATAACGGCCGGGCAGACCCTGCTCGCCACCGCGAGCGGTGCCTTGCACAACGATGGCGGGACGCTCAGCGCGCAGTCAGTCGCCGCGAATGCTGCCTCGCTGACGAATGCGGGCGGTAAGGTCAGCGGCAACGCCGTATCGCTGACGGTGCCGCAGCTCGATAACACGAGCGGTACCGTCCAGGCCAATCAACTCACGATCGCAGCCACGAATCTCACGAACGAAGGCGGCACGATCAGCCAGTTCGGTGCGGTGCCGATCGGTTTCGCGGTCAGCCAAGCGATCGACAATTCGAAGGGCGGTCTGATCCAGACCAATAGTTCGGATTTCACGCTCGATCCGACCACGCTCGACAATAACGGCGGCACCATCGTGCATGCAGGTACTGGTACGTTGACCGTCGATCCGAGTA
Organism: Amerodectes protonotaria; assembly: GCA_025882695.1. Taxonomy (NCBI): domain Eukaryota; kingdom Metazoa; phylum Arthropoda; class Arachnida; order Sarcoptiformes; family Proctophyllodidae; genus Amerodectes; species Amerodectes protonotaria. The sequence continues at coordinate 15,915 of JAOZJS010000687.1, forward strand.
ACGGTTCGGGGTCGCTGACCAATATTGGCGGCAAGATCGTCACCAATGGTTCGGCCAGCCTGAGTGCCGGTAGCGTCGACAATACGGGCGGTATGGTGGCGTCTCAGGGCGCGCTGTCGGTTGCAGCGCAAGGCGCGCTGAACAATACGAACGGCAAGCTCGCGTCCGGTACCGGCATGACGCTGTCGAGCGGCGGAGCCTTGATCAATGCCGGCGGTCAGATCGGCGCAGGCCAATTGGGCGGCGCCAATACCTTGACCGTCAATGCGGCGTCGGTCGATAACACGCACGGTGCGCTCGCCAACGGCGGCACGGGCACGACCACGCTCAACGGCGGCAGCCAGATCACGAACACGAGCGGTCAAATCACCGGCAATGGCGCGGTGAATATCAACGCCACGACGATCGAGAATACCCAGAGTGCGCAGTTGAGTGGCGCGAGCCTGCAGGCTAGTAGCAGCACGCTCGATAATTCGGGCGGCCAGATCGGCAGTGTCGCCAATACGGTCGGCGACATCGGCATCTCGACCGGTACGCTGACCAATACGAGCGGCCAGATCGGATCGAGCCGGAATCTGACGGTAACGGCCAATACCTTGGCTGGCGGCGGCAGCTACAGCGCGGTCAACGATCTGGGCTTGAATCTGCAGGGTAACTTCACGACCGCGCCGAATTACGGGTTTGCGGCGGGACACAACCTGACGTTCACGCTGCCGGGCACCTTTGCCAACGCGGGTAGCCTAACGGCCGTCAACAATCTCGGCGTGCATGCGGGAGACATCAGCAATAGCGGCACGCTGGCCGCGGGTGGCCTGCTCAGCACGCAATCGAACACGCTGAGCAATACCGGCACGATCGTGGGGAGCAGCGTCACGTTGTCGGCGACGCAGAGCATCCTGAACCAAGGTCCGACTGCGTTGATCGGGGCAAGCGACAGTGCCGGCACGTTGGCCTTACTGGCGCCGACGATCACGAATATCGACAACAGCACAGCGACCGATACCGGACCGACCACGGCAATCTACGGCCTGGGGGCGGTGGTACTGGCCGGCGGCGTGGATGCAAACGGCAATTTCACGAACGCCAATCAGATCACCAATTCGTCCGGCTTGATTCAGTCGGGCGGCAACCTGACGATCGCGGCCAATCAGGTCACCAATACGCGGACCACGATGCAGACGTCGTATACGACGAACGTCGATCCCGCGTTGCTGGCCGCGAACGGCATTAGCCTATCGGGCTGTACCGCTGTCTATATGGCGGCGTGCGGCCCGGGCAACCCTCAAGTGCTGGGTGGAGATTTCGGCGACCCGAACTATACCGCCGCGTTTGCGACGATGATTGGCGGTACGCCGATCAACCCGCCCCACGGCGGCCAGTGGAATAGCACCTACCAATACACGACCTACACTGGTGTAGCGACAGCCAATGTCGTGTCGGCAGTCAGCCCGCAAGGCCAGATCGTCTCGGGCGGCAATCTCAATGCGAGCGGCATCGGCAACTTCCAGAACAGCTGGAGCGCCGTGACGGCGGTGGGCAATACGAATCTCACCGGGACGACCCTCAATCAGAATAGTTGGCAAGGACAGACGGCGCCGCAAGTAACGGTGACCTATTCCGGCGAGTATCACTACGACAACTACGACAATTCCGAACACAACTGGCAGTTGCCGTTCGGCAATGCGGGTTTCGTGACGGACAATCCCGGCGGGTATAGCGCAGCGCCGGCCTACGTTAAGTCGTATGCATTGCCGGGGTATGAATCGACCTTCACCGGGAACGGCACGATCAGCGGCACGGGCGTCACGATCAACAACACGGCCGGCAATGCCGGCGTGACGCCGTTGGGGCTCCTGCCAGGGCAGAGCATTACCGGCACGGGTGCGGGGACCATCAGCGGTTCGATCAATACGGGCGGCGGCACTCAGTCGATCAATACGGCGGTCAACGGCAAATCGCCGACGTCGGGCGGCCAAACGCTGCCGATCGATGCCAAGGTCAGCGGTGGATCGATTAGCACCGGCGGCGCTGGGCAAACGGTAGGCGCGACCGTGCACGGCGGCTCGGTGGCTGGCAGTGGCGTAGCGAACGCGAGCAACCCGGCGATTGCGTCAGCCACGGCCGTCAACGTATTGAACAACATCACGGTGCCGCACGGTGGCCTGTTCAATGTCGATAGCGCACCGAACGCGCCGTATCTGATCCAGACCAATCCGGCTTTCACGAATCAGCAGAACTGGCTGTCGAGCAACTATTACTTCGCGCAGATGGGGATGAATCCGGCGTTGATCCATCAGCGTCTGGGCGACGGATTCTACGAACAGCAACTGGTGCAGCAGCAGGTGCTGGCGCTGACGGGCAAATCGGTGCTGACCGACTACGCAAGTACTCAGGCCGAGTACGAGGCGCTGATGACGTCGGGCGCGCAGCTTGCCAAGTCGTTGAATCTGGCGCCCGGCACGGGCTTGTCGCCGGCGCAGGTGGCGCAGCTCACGAACAACGTCGTGATCATGCAAAGCCAGACGGTGAACGGCGAGTCGGTGCTGGTGCCGGTGGTGTATCTGGCGAAGGCGAACCAGCAGAACATGGGCAACGGCCCGGTGATCGCGGCGACCAACATCGATCTGGAAAATGCCAAGTCGATCACCAATAGCGGCACGATTGCGACGTCGAACAATCTGACGCTCGCCGCGCAAACCATCGACAGCACGAACGGTATCCTGCAAGCGGGGAACCAGATGGCGTTGGTGTCGGCCGGCAACGTCAATCTGACCTCCGCGACGGTGAATGCCGGTAGCCTCGGGATTCAGGCAGGCGGTAACCTGGTGCTCGATACGGCCACCAAGACGCTGAATCAGGTTGCCGTAGGCGGCACGACGCGCACGACGACAACACTCGGGCCGACGGCCAGCATCAATGTAGCGAAGGACGCCACGATTCAGACGGGCGGAAACTTCGAGCAGAACGCGGGCAACCTGACCGTGGGCGGCCCGTTGACGGCCAGTATCGGCGGGAACTGGAACTTGGGCGCTCAGCAGACCGGCCAGTCGACTAGTGGAGCCGGCGCGAATGGCGTTTATGCGACGCACGTCGCCGCGGTGACGGGCAGCACCGTCAAGGTCGGCGGCGTGTCGCAGATCGGAGTCGGCGGCGACCTGACGGCAACCGGCGCGAACCTCCATCTGGGCGGGGGTGGCACGGTCGCAGCAAATGGCAACATCAACCTCAATGCTGCAACCGCTACCTCCTCGGCGACCAGCAATACCTCGGGCAGCGATAGCCACGGAAGTTATACACAGGCGCAGCATAGCTCCAACGATGTGGTGACGGGTACTACGCTGAGCGGCGGGAACAATCTCACGCTTGCCGCAGGCAAGGACATTAACGTCACGGGTAGCACCGTGAACCTGACTCAGGGCACTGCGACGCTTGCGGCACAAGGCAACGTCAATATCGGCGCCGCGACCGAGACGCATGTGTCGGACGTGCAGGCATCGGGCAGTCACGGCAGTGTCGTGAGTCATACGAGCGAGGCGAGCACGAGTCACACGGCTACGACGCTGGCCGACGGCAGCACGGTTTCGGCGGATGCGGTCAATATCCAGGCGGGTAAGGATCTGACTGTCGCGGGAAGCACGGTCGTCGGGACGAACGACGTGAATCTGGCGGCGGGGCATGATGTCGACATCACGACGACGCAGAACACGCAGCAATCCAATAGCAGCTATCAGGAACACCACTCGGGGCTTGGCACGTCTGGGCTGTCGGTGACGATCGGCAGTAGTTCGGGCGCGCAGACGGCTCAGCAGTCGAGCGTGACGAACAACGCGAGCGAAGTCGGTTCGCTCAACGGGAATCTGAACGTGAGTGCGGGAAATAACCTGCATGTGACGGGGAGTGATCTCGTGGCCGGTCAGAGCGTGACGGGTGTTGCGCAGAACGTCGTGATCGATTCGGCGACGGACACCGCGCATACGAGCCAGACGCAGAAATCGAGCAGCAGCGGTTTAAGCATTGGTTTGTCGGGCAGTGTCGGGGATGCGATCAATGGCGCCTATCAGCAGTCCCAGGCGCTCAAGAGCGGGAACAGCGACGGCCGGGCGACGGCACTTCACGCGATTGCCGCCGTCGGCGATTCGGCAATTGCTGCTTCAAGCCTGCTGGGTGGCTCTTTAGGTGGAAAGAATCCGAGCGTCGGCGTGCAAGTCAGTATTGGCTCGAGCCACAGCCAAAGCCAGTCGTCGGAAGATCAGACGACGCAACGCGGTTCGAGCGTGACGGCAGGAGGCAATGCAACCTTTGTGGCGACCGGTAACGGTACGTCGAATAGTGGGAACCTGACCGTCGCGGGCTCGAATATCACGGCGAACGATGTGACCTTGGCTGCCGCGAATCAGGTCAATCTTCAACACACCACGAATACCGATACCACCACTAGCTCGAACTCGTCGTCGGGCAGTAGTTTGGGTGTTGGCGTGGTGTTCGGTGCAAGTGGGAATGGTCTGGAGGTGTCGGCCTCGGCGTCGAGCGCGCACGGCAATGGCAATAGCACGGCTATCACCCAGAGCAATACGCATGTGACTGGGGCTAATAGCGTCAGCATCACGAGCGGGGGCGACACAAACGTGATCGGTGCCGTCGTCAGCGGCAAGCAGGTCACCGCCAATGTCGGCGGAAACTTGAACGTTCAAAGTGTGCAGGATACGACCGTGAGCGCGGCGCATCAGTCGAGCGCGGGCGGCGGTTTCACGATCAGTCAAGGCGGTGGGAGCTTCAGCTTCAGCGATTCGCATGGGAATGCCAATGGCAACTATGCCGGTGTTCCGGAGCAATCGGGCATTCAAGCCGGAAGTGGCGGCTTTGATGTAGCGGTCAAGGGGAATACGAACCTGACGGGCGCGTACATCGGAAGTACCGCAGCCCCAGACAAGAACAGTCTGACGACCGGTACGTTGACGACGAGCGATATTCAGGATCACTCGGATTACAGCGCATCGAGCAGTGGGTTCAGTGCCGGTGCGGGTGTGGGCGTGACGGGAACGGCGCGAGGTCCTGGCTCCGTAAGCGGAGCGGGTGGTGTTACGCCGATGATCAGTCAGTCGGATAGCGGCAGTCAGAGTGCGACGACGAAGAGCGGTATCAGTTCGGGCACGATCAACATCACGGACTCAACCCATCAGACACAGGCGCTGAATACGGTCAACCGCGACGCGTCGAATCTGAATGGAATGGTCTCGACGACGCCGAACGTGCAAAATCTACTGACTCAGCAAGCTGATTTGATGAACGCGGCGAGTGCTGCTGGGCAGGTGGTTGCTCAAAGCATTGGTGCGTATGCAGACGAGAAGGAAAAAGCGGCTCAGGCATCTGGTGACGCTACGGCAGTTGCAGCGTGGACTGAAGGTGGAAGTAGTCGCGCTCTGCTCCAGGCTGCGGGCGGAGCACTGATTGGTGGCCTGGGTGGTGGTGGTGCCTTGTCGGCGGTGGGCGGGGCTGCAGGAGCGGGTGCTACGTCACTACTCGCTGGACAGCTTAATAGCCTTGAGGCGGGGGTAGCTTCTGCGACGGGCTCGAATTTACTGGGAAATATTGCTGGAAATATCGTGGCGGGTGTGGGCGGAGCCCTGATCGGCGGTAGCTCAGATGCCGCGATGGCGTCCAATGTCGAGCTATACAACCAGGAGGCCGATCCCTTAGCTCAAAAGCGTAAGAAGGATATGGAATTGGCCATGGCGGCGTCGGGTTGCTCAGCGATATCCTCGACGACATGCAATCCAAGCATCGCAACAACAATTATCAACGCGAAAGGCGCGAACGCAGAGATCGCCCTAAGCAATATGCAAGCGGCTGCGCCTTATGTAGCAGGAACACTTGGTGTCATGGCGCTCGGGCCGGAGGCTCTCACAACTGCGGCGACAATCGGAGTCGTTGACTACACGGGTGACGTGGCAAGCTATATGCTACATCTGTCGACAGATCAACCAAATTTGGCAAAATCGTACGCTACTGGTGTAGTCGGGGGGCTGTTTGTCCCTTTCGCTGTCGCTGATAAAACGATTGGAACGATGAGTAAAGCCGGAGTAGTTGCGGCTGGTAGTTATAATGCAGTAGTCAATGGGACCGCAGCATTCGGTACCGCCGCGATTACGAATCAAAGTAATCCGGATCTATCCGGCGGAGTTGCTGCTGGAACAACAACGGCTGGTTACGTAGCACAAGCAATATTTCCCGGGCCGACAGGTATATACGCAAACAAAATAATTCAAGATGCTGCTGGAATCATCCAAAATATTATCCAAAAGTCTATGGGGAAATAATGCTGATTGCGTGCAAAATCGCTTTTTCGAAGATATATAAAATCGCATCGACACTTGTGGCGATGGCGGTGTTTATAATTATTGTCTCGATTCTCAGAGGAGGTGATTGGAGGGTTGTCGTGGTTAAGCTGTCACCCTTATTTGTTTTTGTGATCCTGGCATTTCTCTACCTGATGATAAAAGAGTGGCGCATACTTAAAGGGGTGGCGCGTTTGAGTCGTCGGCAGTTATTTTATCGATTTTATGCGGCAGCGGCAGCTTTGTTTGTCTTGTATCTTGGATTGTCTTTTCTCTGGGAGGCTCATGGCCACAAGCAAGAGGGATTCGGGATGTTGTTCCCGATTTTCTTGTTTTGCGTCG
>JAOZJS010000688.1:0-22570 GCA_025882695.1 Amerodectes protonotaria
GATCGCCTCCTGCACCACCACCACCGCCGCCGCTGATGCCGCCGCCGCCGCTAGAACCACCACACAGAATATTCCCTTGCTGATGCTCCCTAAATCTTCTTCTCTCAACAAGAATTGCCAAGCCAAATGCACACAGAATACAGAATATGATGATGATGATTTTCTGTTCTGTTCTCGTTCTCGTTTTTCTCTCTCTCTCGTGTATCTTCACCACACACTCCGGTAATGTGTGTTGCTTCCTTGATTTCTTCATTGTGATCATCATCATCATCATGTTTGAAACCTAAATCGAACTGAATTAGCTCCTAACCATCATCATCAGCATTATCATCATTGTGGATCCGGATCCGGCCATAATCGCCCAGTGCCCTTCGACCACCCTTTTGAGCAACAGGTCAGCTCCAGGCAACAGTCAAACCTCGAACAGCAGAAGAGCAACATCGAGGTTCACATTGATGTACTCGAGGTTCGGTGCAAACCGATTCAGGTGAAGCATCAACGAGCAGTTGTACTGCTGATGATCTTTGCCAAGCCACCACCGCATAGTGATGACCTTAAAAAGTGCATGATGGCTGCTGATGATGATGTCTTTTAATCCTTTTAATTTTCCCGATTCTGTTTTGGTGCCATCACTAAGAACAGTCAGTGAGCCAGGCAGCCAACAATCTCAGTCAGTGTAAGTCAGTCAGTATAAGAATTTAATAGCATTGTGTGTGTATTCTTGAGGATTCTACCAGGCGCCAAGCTTCCTTCTCTCTATCGCTCCCTCTCGCTCTCTTTCGCTCCCTTATATCCCAAATGTGCATGTGTGTTTGTGTACGCTGCCAATTGTGTGTGTGTGTTTGTCGCGCCGGCAAGAATCGTAAAGAATCGGTTCGGGATCTTTAAATGGCTCCCAAATAGAACATTTATTCCCTCCTCTTGATGATTCTGTTGATTCATTTTTTTCGCTTGCTTGCTTTACCAGTTTTTTCTTGTTCTTGTTCGAAAGTGTTGAATTCTTCCTTCTTATTAATATTCTTTTACTAGCAGCAGCAACAGTTGAAGCAGTTATAAAGCGTGGTGTGTCGGTGGCGGTGGTGGTGGTGGATGGTTTTTATTTTTAGCCAGAATTCAACCAGAATCATACTGTTTAACCCGAAGATACTGGTATACTGGAAGAACTGAAGAATATTCTGTGATTCACACACACACACAGTGAATGATAATAATAAACAGTTTCGGCACACAGGGCGCGTTAAGATTCTCCATCTTCTTCTTCTTCTTCTTCGTTGTAGCAAATCTTGATGAATTTTCTCCTTCTGTTCATTTCCGCTTGTTTTTTGTTTCGTTGTTGTAAAACCAGAATGACCAGTAGAATATAATAACCAGTGTATAATATAATCAGTGCCTGTGGGTGTGTCCATAAGGTGTGTTCGTGGGTGTGTTTCTGGATTCCGTAATCGACCTTCTCCTGACCAATCTGAATCATGGCACAAAATTTACCCAACAACATACAATCAACGGCGATCAACAGCCCTGGACAACAGAATCTATCACATCAACCATTGAATAGTTCCGCGGCGGCGGTGATCGGTGGTGGCCGTTTCGATTTTGATGATGGTGGTACTTATTGCGGTGGTTGGCATGATGGTAAAGCCCATGGGCATGGTATTTGTACCGGGCCCAAAGGCCAAGGGGAATATTCCGGTTCATGGCATTATGGTTTCGAAGTGAGCGGCGTGTACAAGTGGCCTTCGGGAGCCACCTATGAAGGCCAATGGCAGAATGGTAAACGACATGGACTGGGCGTGGAATATCGCGGGAAATGGGTGTACAAAGGTGAATGGACTCAGGGGTATAAGGGGCGTTATGGGATCAGGGCCAGCCTGCTGTCCAATGCACGTTATGAGGGGACTTGGGCTAATGGCTTGCAAGATGGTTATGGTTCGGAAACATATGCTGATGGCGGTACATATCAAGGTAAGGCGCAACGATGATGGTGATGATCATTCCTCCTAATCGTGGTTTGTTCACGATGATCCCCAGGCCAATGGTTACGAGGCATGCGACATGGATATGGTGTACGAACATCGGCACCATATGGCCATTCGACCATAACCAAGATGGCCAAAGATGCCCATAATAAAAGTTCCTCGCTACAATCCTTGAATACCGAAGGTGAAGATTCACAAATGCAACATCAACAAGGTGAACATCGTGATGCTGTACGTGGTGGGTTTGTGTTGGTGGCCAAAGTTTCACAATCACAGGCTGCCGAATCGGCCGCTTATAGATCGTCGAAGCGAAGAAATTCCCTAACGGAAAAAGTCCAAACCTCGAATATTTCCCTAACCGGTGGCTTTTTCAAAGGCTTGCGGCTGCGTAAACAACGTTCAACCGGTGATTTGGATTTGCGTAGCCACCGAAACCAAAAATCCTTGACACCATCGTTGGGTGGTTCCCGTGAAGAATCCGAGACTCGGTCGACTGGTTCCAATAAGGAGATGAATGCATCACAAGGTGAGCTTGGATCCAATGCAAGCTTTCTGTCGCAGGATGCGGAAATATCCGACCCTAGTACGGTGGAAGTGTACAATGGTGAATGGAAGAATGATAAACGTTCAGGGTATGGTGTTTGCGAACGAAGCGATGGCCTCCGATATGAAGGTGAATGGTATAATAATAAAAAATATGGCTACGGTGTTACCACATTCCCAGACGGTAGCAGAGAAGAAGGTAAATATAAGAATAATATTTTGATCACCAACATCCGAAAGAAGCACTTGTTCATGATGAGAAGCAATAAGCTTCGCGAGAGGATTGAATCTTCGGTGGCCGAAGCGCATAGGTCACAGCAGATAGCGTTGCAAAAATGTGATATAGCCGCTTCTCGGACGGCCACGGCCAGATCCAAAAGTGAGCAAGCGGATTATGCAGCAAGCGCCGCCCAGAATGATTCACAAATGGCACTGATTATTGCCAAACAATATGGTGGAGCGGATCTGGCCATCCACGGCCAAGGATCCATTGCACCGTTACGGAGAAGATTGTCGGATTTCTCGCAGGTTCGCCGAATGCGTGAAGGAGGACAACCAGGAGGAGTGGGAGGAGGATTGTTCGACCAGAATCCACAACAACCGAACTCGAACTCGAACAACCAGCGGCAATTTTTGGATCCAAACGAACCGTTCGGTGGCCGTCGTGGATCGTTTCGTAGCCAAATGCTCAATTCTCATAATGATAATAATGCCCACCACCACCACCATGGTCCGCCATCACTGTTCCCGGGTTCGGGTTCCGGGCCGATGAACCACCCGAACCACGGTTTTGGATATCCGCCGCACATGAATCCCGGTCAGAATCCTTCGCAGAATCGTTTTGGGGGTCAACAACAACAACAACATTCATATGGCACGAAAGAACCATCATCGCCCAATCCTAAGGATACATTTTCGCAAGCGTTTAGCGATCATTTTGATCATTATCAACGTAACGGTACACCGGATCCATCAATATCCGGTCGGTCATACGGTTTGTCCGGTTCCCGGGGGCAGATGACCGGAACACCAACAACACTGAGCACATTCAATGGCGGGGGCGGTGGCAGCGGTGGTGGTGGTAATTATTCACCAACACCATCACCATCACCAATATTCTATAGGCCACCATCACAATCATCCAATTATTCACAATCGCCCACGAATCAATCACCAATCATGGAGAATAATATAAGGCCTCCACCATCAACTTCCGGTGGTGGTGAACGTTCACATATACAATTACAATCGATTCCACCATTGAATACCCGAAATGTAAATAATAATACGAATTCAACAAACATCATAAGCTATACGGTTGATAAAAGCCATCATACGGATGTGGATCATCAACCACCGGGTGTACGACATTTACGGACGGCATCTTTGTATAGGCCTACGGCCCAATTGAATCCTGGCCCCAGTGGATCCGGGTCCGGTGCCACAGGCGGCGGTGGAGGATTCAAACGTAAACCATCATGGCAACCGAACATGGCCAGACAAACGAACATACCGTTGATGTCCAGGGAGGAGGCATCGATTCTGTCCCATCAACAACGTGAACAACGTCGACAGGAACAAGAATATCGTGAACGTTTAGCTAAGAATCCATTGCTTTATTTATGGTCACCGAATCTGTTACAATGGTTGAATAGTCAAAAATTAGTGATTCTAGTGTTTTTGATCAATGTTTCAATTGCTTACCTGTTCATTCGAATGATTGTTTCTTGAGCCACCGCCCATCACCACCCACCAAAACATCAAAAAAAATTTAACCCTTTCCACCACCAACAATAACAATTTCATTGTTTAATAAAATAAATTCTAAATAACTAAAATCATAATCATAACCATGTTCAACCTGTTGATTAAACCTGTTGATTCATGTGTTTCAGGTGACTCACTCATCCACTTGTTGAATTCAAAGATGATTGTTGATGCCGAAGTTGATGCTTCGACGCCACGGAGCATCATCCCATGGCTTGATGGATCCGTGAAGCCGCGACAATTATGGCCACCACCACCACGATCATTATCACTTTGAATCCAATGGTCACTTGGTCAATGATCCAAGGTCAACGAAAAAGACACATCAACACTGTGTAATTTAAGTGTGTGCTTGGGAAAACAATTAGCGATTTGACAATTTGTCGCGGGCTCGCGAGCGAATCCATCATGTCGAACATGGAACATTTGACGCCAATTCGCTAAATGTGTCGATGGCCACTGTCCATGATATTTTCCGAGATATTTTCGTGTAATTCAACACGGTTTCAACATCGATTTGGTGCTCACCATCCGTAACCGATCATGATCACTGGTCATGATCACTGGTCATTGACTGGTCATGGTGGATGATAATTGAAGCTTCTTGAAATTATTCGTAGCTCCGAAATGATCTCCAAAAAAAGCCCTGGACAACAATCATCATCTAATTTGCACCAACACACATTAAATTTGGATCTAATTGAATCATGGTGAGCTTGGGCCAAAAAAAATTTTTCTTAATAATTAATTTAGTTGAACAACAACATGAACAGCGAAAATGGATGTTCAGTGTGTTCAGTGGATAATTGCCACTGGGCGTTCATTATATAATTTTGCCAAGAGTAGTTGGCCACTTAAAATCGTTTCGTCGCGAGATACACACACTTGGAACAAACAAACGTAAAACACACCAAAAGTGGCGTGTGTGGTGTGGTGTGTTGGATCGCCAAGCTCGCGCGTTTGTATGTCAGCTCTGCTACGATGATTGATGTTGTGGATCGCTTGAAGAGTGTGTGTGTGTGTGTGTGACATAATTTTTTCGCGTGTGTTTGTGTCTAGAGCTTTACATTGAAGCAATCAATAAATCTAGTTCTTCTTCTTCTTCTTCGTCTTCATTGAGCAAAAACAATGGTTGAGAGACGACGAAGAAGAAGAAGAATGGAGAAAGGAAGAGAATCAGCTCCAGCCCACGACGATCATTCTAACATGGCCGTCGAAATGAAGCCATTTTTGTTGTACTATTCTCAGACGATTGTCACACGATTGTTCCAAAAGTTTCAAAGTCAAGATCACCATCATCTTCGGCATTGCTGCTAATAATAATAGTGATGATGAAGTTGATGATAATCGTCCAGGCAAACACTTTCCTGCCATGAACCATTCGACCATCATGCCTGGAAACAATGGTTTCACATTGCACATTGCTTGATCATCATCGACTTGGTGGCCATCGTTTCGATTCCTATCGCTATCGCTATCGTTACCATCGTTCTAAATGTGTTCCTGTTGTGATTTTATGTTTCCTAAATATTTGCTTGTCCATGTTTTCCATTTTGGTTTGTGCTCCAGACGATGATGTTGATCCTCGAAGGCCAGGATCCAGATTGTTTGGTGGTAAGCAAGCAACTTCCGGCGCGACTGATAATGATTATGATGATTCTAATTGATTGTTACTCCTTTGCAGTACATGATATATCATTCATATTGAATATAACCTATAACAATGAAAATTATCATCCATTCTTTGCTGGCAATGATATTGATGGCCAAGATTTGTTCATTTGTCGAACCAAACGTTTCAACCAGATCATTCCGGGTAAATATTCACATTCCATTGGTAGATGTTCGATACCGTTCGCACAGAAAGAATGGCAATTCAATCAATTTGAATTATTGATCGAAAGTGATGATACCCGATATGAATGGGTTAAATTGAAAAAACCGGTAATCGATTTACCCGAGAATGTTTTGGTTGGTGGAAGACAATTTTACAAGAAACCGGAGAGAACAAGTGCTGCCACCATGGCACTGAAAAATGCGCCAAAATTTTCAAAAATTGCATTCGAACATATACTATCAGGAGATCTATTGCGCAAGCCCAAAATGAAGATGATCAATCGAAGACATCGTTTTAAAAGAGCCGCGCAACACGGTCGATTGTTGATTGATGATCAGTGGAGCAGAAATTGGCGCGGTGTGATGGTGCGGTCTTCGAAAAATACACCATTTGCCATAACCAATTTGTTCACCGAGATTCCGGTATTGCCGAAATCCCTGTCGGATCATGTGGAGGAAACAACACCGGATCCGGCAAATGATCCGTTGCTGATCAACGTGGATAAACGTAAACTAAATTATTTTATTGCAAAATGTTCATTAAGAACTGGTAATAAAATCAGCGAACAAATTGGTAAGATTTGGTGGAAGAACAACATACAAGAATGGATAGCATCGTTTCCGTTTGGTGGACATGAAATTTATTGCCTTGATTATTCAATATTAACATTGAAAACTACTAAATGAACTAAATAAACACCATTAACATCAACACTAATCTATCACACAAACATACACTGGGGGTCTCTATCATCATCACAGATTCTTCTTGAAAAAAATCTATCAAATTTGGTCGTCGTCGTCGTTAAACACGTAACGATAATAGATATCCTTTGGTGGAAACCACAGCACGTTCGGGAAGCACACAAGTATAACGAGCAATCCATTTCCGTTTTAAACGCTTGTTGTTTTGGTTGATTAAATTTTTGAACATTTCCGGTTTGGTTTCCATGAATTTTTGCAATTTATCCACAGGAACAAAATCATCTGTAATGGTAATAATTTAGATTTAGATTAAGAAATCAACTATATAATTTGGACTGAGACCAACCATTGGGATCATTGTGGGTCAATAATTGTATTGAATGTTCTTTGGCGAACGCAGATAGATCGGCCGGAATGTCACAGCAAATGTCCAAATTGATCTGTGTTGAGAATGGCTTCACGGTCGAAGACCAATTATAAAGTTCGATCAATTGTTCACAGTTCAGATCGCTGCAGCTCAATGATCGAATCGAACCATCGGCAACGAACGGTTCGGATAATTTCCAAAATGATTTTAGATTCGGCATTACTTGATCAATATCATTGGTTTGAATCGAAAGTATTAGATTGTCAATTTGAGTTATGCTCAATATTTTTTTGATGACCATGATACATTCTTCAACCACGGTTTTTTTGTATTCCTCTGGTTCACCGAAAATCTCTGGATACAGAAATAATTTGATGGACACTTTAAGCATAGTTCGATCCATGTTTTGAATGCCGTTGGGCATTTCAAACACCTGTAGACATTGCAATTCTTCACCACCGTTTTCCCACAGTTTGATGCTCTCCCATCTGGCGCATCCTTCTTCACAGCATTTCAGGACACATTCAAGGGCTTTGAATACCTGATTGATTGATTTGGTGTGATTAATCCAAAATCAATGATTGAAAAAAAATTTGATAAAACAATAACATTCGTACCTCGCAATTTGGATCTTTCAGGACCGAAGGACCAATGATACCGTAATTGAATATGTTTCCAGTATCTATGAGGAACGTTTTTTCATCGGAAGCCATGATCGGAATCAGGATTAACCGCGGATTCGGGATTTGATTTTTTTTGAGTTAGGAAAAAATGATCACGTGATAAGTACGATCGAATCGGAAAAATTCGTACGTTGTACAAATACTTACTACTTACTGTGTGTAAAAGGCGAATTTTTTCGCTGTCTCGGTCGGTCGAAAGCGTGATATTGTTTACATTTGAAATTCGAACGCCTTGAAGATGGATGACGAATTTATCACCGAATCAGAGCTTGGTACCAAAGAATATTGGGATGATTTTTACCAGGAAGAATTGGGAAATTTCAATGAATATGGTGATACCGGTGAAACGTGGTTTGGTTTGAAAAATTCTCATAAAATCATTGATTGGATCAACGAAAATGTGGACAAAAAAGATGCACTGATTTGTGATGTTGGCTGCGGTAATGGCTACATTCTATGGCATCTTTTCCAAAAAGGTTTCAATCATTTGAATGGTTTGGATTATTCAGAGAAAGCTATCGAATTTTGTAAAACTCAATATTCACCCGAACAATCGTCCAATGGTTCGAAGATCAATTTCCAAGTGGTGGACATTATTGAAGATAATTTTCAAACTGAGCCCAAATTCAGTGTTATCATTGACAAAGGTACATACGATGCAATTTGTTTGATGCCCAACGCCAACATCATGGTGAATCGAGAAAAATATTTGAAATTTCTGAACGATAATCTCGAACAAAATGGCTATTTTATTATATTCACATGTAATTTTACAAAAGATGAAATGCTCCAAACATTTATCAACAACAACCAGAATTTAAAGCTTGAAACAATTCATGAATTTGAAAGTCCGGTATTGTCATTTGGTGGAAAAATTGGCAAACAAATCACTGGGCTAGTTTTCCGAAAAAGTTGATTGAATTTAATCTCGTTACAAATAATAGTTGTGAAAATTAAACCAGAACCAAACAAAAAAAAACGAACACAGATGTTCAGTTCCATTGAATTTGTTTTCTTATGGTGAATATCGATAGTGCCGGGCTATTCCGGATCACCTCCAGCGCCCATTTATAAGGAACACATTCCAGATTAGTATCATTGATGGCCACAATTTCATCACCGATGGCAATCTGGCCATTCAAATGTGCTGGACTATTTGGTACAATGTTGTCAATGAAAATTCCGCTATCACCCAATGTGGTTTTATTCTCCAGACCTCCACGAAGACTGAATCCAAATCCGTTTACGTTACGTACCAGTTCAACTTGGATACAATCATTATAGCCTTTTGTATAAGGATCGTTTTCAATCAGACAATTATCATCGAGTAATAATTGGTTCGGATTTCCCACCAACAATGGTTCATCTTCTTCATCTTCAAATATTTGTTCATAAATTTCGGAAGAATCATCAAATTTTCTTCGTTTTATTTTGAACTGTATGTAAGGACCAGCTTTGATGATGATGTTCACTGCTTCTTTATGCGTTACACCAACCAATGGAATATCGTTAACACTGGCGATGATGTCGCCTATCATCAAAAATTTGAATCAAATTGAATGAATCAATCAATCAATCAATGAATACTTGCCTAATTGTAGACGACCATCTTGATGAACGGCACCACCATTGAGTATACGTGAAACATAGATTTCGGTCCAACCGGCTGGATTAGGTGAATCGATACCACCACGAATGCTAATACCAAGACCTTTATCGCTAAGATCCAAGAATATATCATAATATTCCACCTGAAAATTCGAATTACTATTCATCAACATTGTTTTGAGATCTTTTTTCGTTTCTGTATTGGACGACGATGATGATGATAACGGATTCAATATTGATGATGTATTACTGCCCATTTGTTGGTTCAAGCATACACATTGGGAAATAGTGACCAGAAATGTAAGTAGTAGTAATAATAGAACGTGGCGCAATCATTTCATTTAGTTTAGTTTAGATTATTATTTTGAAATTCGCCCTTGTCAATCATAATTTTTTTTTCATTGCTTAGATTTAGAACATTGCCACCATCATCACCATCATCATTATCAAAATAATCATATCGTTATCCTTTATGCTGGATTGGGTTGTAAAAAAAAAAATTTTCTGGAGGTAACTACGGTTACGCGATCAGCAGAGTAAAATTATAGGATTAGTACCAATCTTGATGATGAGTGGTGTGTGTGTGTGAGTGTGTGAGGAATTTTGTTTACCATCAAAACAATCATTATTGGCCGCCTTTAAACACCATACCACACCACCACCAAACACCAACATGATCATCATCATCATTTAGGATCAATATCAATGAGAAGAAAAGAAAAAAAAATATTTCTTTTTGCCTTCTTCTTCTTCATCATCATCAAACATCATCATCATTTCTTGTTAAGTACGTGATGGTGAACACTATGGTTTTGGCATCTATGGTCGGCATTTTTTTGGTGGTACTGGTGGTGATGGCTTTTGGTTATCAACAACAACAACAACAACAACACATCTTAGAGACCACTCAAAATCATCATCATCATCATCAATAATGTTTCACTTTGGCTGATTAGAAGATATCCTCACTCTTACTCACTAGCTCTCACTCTTATTTTGGTATCGTCGGAACAAAAAATTTGAAGAGCGTACCGCAAAAAAATATCGCCTGGTTGTTACCAGCGCGATTGATTTAGGCCAAACATCCGATGATGGCTAAGACATGCATGCATGCATGCATACACCCAATATCAATTATATTGATCACATCGATACCACTCGTTGGACGTTTCTATGATCACCAAAAAATGAATGGATGCTCAAAAATATACAGTTACCATTGGATTGCCAATCAACAATATCAACAACATGTACCATGGACACCGATCATCATCATCATCAAAGAAAGACTACCCCAGACATGATTTTCTGTTTCCATTCCATTCATCCATTTGTATGAGTATGTGTCTGTGTCTGTTTGTTCTTCATTTCCTCCACGCTTGATGCAACAAGCAATCAAGCAAGCACTTGAACGATGTTAATTTTTTTTCTACTTAAGAGAAACGCCAACACACACACTGAGAGATGGAGAGTAGAAAAATAATCATTTTCTTCGTTTTCCATCCAACCATGATGATGATTATGATTATAATTACTCTCTGTAGTCTTAGTAGATGGTATGTATGTGTGTAGTGGATCCGTGGACTCGCCGACCTTAGACCCCTCTTTGACACCTCCTGGACAAGATGATCCTCAGAAGGGGTGCAAAGTTCGTTTGTGGTGGGGATAGCTCACGTACAACAATTTTTTTGGATTATATTAGAATGAAATGTGCATGTTATTCGAAAAAAAAATTTGCCACAAAAAATCATCACACACACACGAGCATACAAACGCTTGATTATACAATTGAACGAACGAACAAACAATCTAAACTAGCTGCTAGCTAGCCGACCAAATTGGAGCAAAAATTGGATAAAAAAAATTAGAGCAAACATCATCATTCATTTTTGGTGTGTTAATATTTAAACCGGATAATTATTATATTTCGTTTCTTCGTCTCCTTTTTGGTTGTCTTCCTTAGTTCATTATCATTTTACATTTGCTTGCCAACAAATCGATCCTATGCAAAAGACACGATAGAACGACGATTAGACCAAAAAAAAAATCAACCACAAAAAAATAAAATCCAACTAACTTATCATAAATGGCGCCATCAACGCCGGCCTTTTTCAGATTCTTAATCAATTCAGGATCATTCAGATCATCGCCCCAACAAAACAACACCAATGATTTGGATTTAACAAACTTGATCAATTGCCGGTCTTTGATAATGTCTTCGGCATCCACAGCGATACCATACAAACTCATACAAACAGCTAGATAGGTGGCCATCTCGATCGATTGATTCAATGGATTCTCGAATTGAACATATTTGCTTGATAGGCCTTGTGTAAGGAACAAAATCGGATATCGATCTTGTTTGAGCCGAGCTCTGCGAGCGGAAAAAATTCCTTGGCTGAATTCTGATTTGATTTCCACACAAAAACACTTACAATGAACAAATTTCCGGATGAAACGAAGAGATGATTATGTTACGTTCATTAGCATAAAGAAAAAGATCTCGAAGAATCAAATCAACGTATTCATTCAGGTCGTGTGATTTTTCCGATTCCCAAACACCGTTCTATGGGGGGAAGGGGGAGGAGGGAGAAAGACAAATTTTCAGTTTTGGATGCTGAAAACAAATCATCATCTTCAACTTACAATTTTCCTTTGCGGATATTTAATCTCCACATTGAAACCACAATCGGATTCAACCGATTCCAGAACAGTTTTAAGGCTTGCAAATGGTTGGCTTAAAGGCCGATTTCGGACCGCTTCAAAATCATACGGTTGATCATTTCCATTGGATGTTGGTTTGATTTTCAATTTTTGCAATTGATTATAAGTCAAATCTTTGATGTTCATCTCGAATGTTTCCATTGAAGCAGCGGCTGTTTGATCTCTCTGAAACAATAGATAGCAAAAATTTTGGTCATCGATGTTGTGAAAATAATAATAATAATAAATGAAACAACATACCTTTTGCAGAACAAGATTAACATTAAAATCATGATAAACAATCGGTACTTTATCCTTGGAAAGCTGTACATCCAATTCGACCATATCGGCACCTTTCTTGTAGGCAAAATTAAACGAATCCACCGTGTTCTCTAAAAATTTTTCCTGTGCATCATTTCTAAAATGCTGTCCCAAACCACGATGTCCAATGTCCAGGCCTTCCTTCTTCAATGTCCAACTTTTTGGGCTTCTTGTTTTAGTTTTAGCCTTACAAATAACATCCAATTCGAATGGTTTGGCAATGAAATATTCCGCCTTGACTCTGGCTATAATTTTACCAGCTTTCGATGTGATCGGCAACGTAAAGATTCCATTGCTTTCCTTATAATCTAATGGATAAATATGACAAAATGCCACCTTTTCATAACGTTCTGGTTGATCAATACGAGGTTTGTTTTGATACAAATCCAAACGTAGGCCAATATTTTCTGTGACCGGAATCTTCGACCGGAATATGACATATTCATTTTTTGAATACAATCGCCCAAAATCATTTTGGAATTTAAATTTATGTTCCAAATCATTCATAACGGCGATTTCGGTGGGAAAATCCGAACCCAAATGAGTATCATTGGTGGTTTCGGCGGTTAAATCTTCGGCAGCAGATTCGCTGTTCAAATCGACCTTGAATGCGGTCACTTTAAAGTTGAATACTTTCAACCTTGAAGAGATTACATCGATTGAATTATAGAAAAGAACGTGTATGGCCAGTAGATTATCCGATAATGACAAAACTAGAACATTAAAAAAAATTCGATAATTATTATCATCATCAAAAAAATTTTTTTTTTGAACAACAAAACCACCAAAACTTACTGATATTTTCATTCAAAGTGGTCAAATCAGAAACCGAAGTACTTGGTGAGATACGATACACTTCATTATTGAGTATGAAAGAATTCTCCACTGGAGATGGTGATCTTGTAAAATTATTCATTCTTCTTTTGGATTCAATTTTCTTGCTTGTGTTTCTCCACCATCAATATCAAAATGGTTCTGAAGAATGATCGAGTTCTTCTCTTTTTGTTTTTTTTTTGGTGTCCTTGTCTCGTTTGTGATTGATAATATGCGCTTCCAATCGATTCGACAATCAATTGTATTGGGTTACAATCAACAAATCCGGATGCATATTTTCCATAAATCCGACAAAATTATACGAACGATGGATGGCGGACTTTTTTTTATAAACAAATACAGCTATTTTTGTGTATTATAAATTCAAACAATAACATTTGGGAATAACTGAACACAATCTGAGAATATAATGAAATGAAATTAGAATGATTATTGTGAACGAAATCAAATTTGATTAGTATTGTTTTATGTTTTGTTTTGTTTTCATAAATATGAAACAACGACAACAAAAATTCGATCTGATTTGATTCGGATTCGATCGATCAAGACGACCAATCAAACGATGAAGACGATGATTCTTTTCTTGCAATAATCATTGGCCGTGGTCGATGGCCAGCATTTGGTAGAATCATCATCAACATCTTCAACAAATGGCATCGGAGGATGATTGACCAAACCATCATCATGCACAGTAGTAGTATAATAATCGTACATTTTGGTTCAATTAAAAAGAACAATAAAATTAAATAATTGGATAAAACAGAGAAAATACTAATTACTGGCCAAAACGGTCTAAACGATGAACATCAAGTCAATGTACTTTTGGTTGTTGTTGATGACGATGATGTTGCTGGTAGTGGTGGTAAATCCATCAAAAAATTAACGTCGATAGTCGTCTTCTTCGTGGTATCATGGTAATCGAAAAAATGAAACAAAATAAAAAATCGTTTATGATAAGTCATGTTCGATGTCTATGTATGTGTGTACGTGTATCGTATGATATTTTGTACAAATGTGAATCGTGTCTTGTTCTTCTTCTTCACCAAGAACTAAAATTAAAAAAAAAAATATTTAGTTCAGGTTCACAACGTCTGTTGTCTGTGTTGTTGTTGTCGTCGTCGACGTTTCGACGTTAGTATTTTGGCAACGTCTTCTTGCGACAAACAAAGAATGAACCATAACAGCTGTGTGTGTCTTCGGCAGCGCGAGAGGGCTGTCTCGTCTTTGTTTGTGTCTGTGCGGCGGGCCTCTTTTTGCTCTCCTTTCAGCCCAACCTGAAACCTTGTCGTTGTTGTGACGCAAACTCAGACTAAGACAACAACAACAAAAATGTGTGTGTGTGTGTTATCTTGGTGTAATTTCGAAAAAATCGAAAAAAATTCTTGAAATTCTCTTCATGTGAACCACCACCATCAACCAACCAACCACGTTGTTGAATTTTTGGATCATGATACTCGTTCTCCGTCTTCGTTTTCTTGAACCAATTCTCTTCAAAAAAACAAATTCTTTTGACGATAACATCGAGCGAAAAAAAAACCTGATTGAAATTATCAACATCCATCCATGGACGACGAAGAAGAATGCGAAAAAATAATGCTTCTGTTGAAGCACATCATCCATCCATCCATCCAACCAATCAATCCAATCCAGAAAAAAAAGATACATTCGAAAAAAAAACGTGTCGGCATCAAGTGGTATTATGCAGCAGTGTGTATCAATGTGCATCAAGGACGACAGTTTTATTGACTTCATTTTCTTCGAAAACGACTAAAACGACGACGACGAAACGAATCGAAACATTAGTGATCAATTAGCAATTTGAAGTGGGGGGAGACCATTATCAAACCGATGATATTATGCCGATGATGATGATGATGATGATGAACAATGTTTTTTTGTTGTCGTTTGTGTTGATGTTTTTTGTGCATTGCTTGAAGAAGCGAAAAATTCATTCCAAATAGTTGTAGATGTACACCACTGGTGTGTGTGTGATTCAACATCGACAAAAATAGAAATTTGCCTGAATTCGCCTTTTGGTGTTTTGTGTTGATGTTGTTGATGGCAATTATGATCAGAAATAATCATCATCATCAATAGAAAAAAAAATCGTCATTGTCGTCATGTCGTTCGATGTATGTTTGAATTATGATTGTTGTTATTCAGAATATATATACTTATAATTTTATAATTTCAGGAAAATCAATGTGAATCCTGTTTCACATAGGAAAAAAAATATGAATGTGTCTCCTAATCAAATGTTGTTGTGTGATAATTTGGCGAGGATTTTTCCTGTGCAAGTATCTGTCGATGTTTTTCGCAGTAATCCATAATCTCTCAATTGCTTCTGTGTGTTGCTGTCGGCCTTACGTACGTAACGGCGGCCAAACACGCGCTGGTTTTCCCGAATGATGACCACCACCATCCGTGATATTTGGCCATTTGTCACACGCACCAACAACCATTGTTTTGTAATCGTTGATGGAAAACAATAATAAAAAAATCCGAAAGCAACAAAAATTTTTTTTGAATCGAATTTATTGGAAATCGTCAAACAAAAAAAACAATTATCAAAAGATTTTTTTCACATAAAACGTTTGATTGATTCCAGATTGAACAAATAGGAAAATCTTGAAATCATCATGTGCTTTTAAATAGAAAATTGATGAATGGGTTTTGGTGATAACACACAATGAACATATAATCAAACATAAATTAGGCGAAAACAACAAACAACAACGACGACGACGACGATTTCCCAAGAGTTTTCCGATAAATTATCATCATAATCATCCATTAAGGTCAAGTCGAACATTAGATGGTGGTACCCAACCACCGAATTGTTTTTCAAGATCTTCAGCAACCGTTATGCTTAGATTATCATTCATTGGTGATACAACCAAGGTTAAACCGTATGGCATACCATGACGTTCTAAGCCCATCGGTACGGTGGTCATGGCCACATTCATTGTATTCCAAATGGTCGTGTAATTAGTATCAGTCATTTTCAATAATGTTTGATTATGTTTCGGGGCTAAAAGGAGAATTTAAAAAAAAGAAAAGATTATCAAAATTCAATTAGCATGAATCAAGCAACAAAACGCGCATTAAAATCAGCATGACAAAAATAAAATTTGGAAACAACACACAATACCTATTTCGGGAAGTGTTGGACAGATTAAAATTCCATTACGTCCTTAAAAAAAAGAAAGAAAAAGTTGATGGAAAAATAATTGATTTTTTTTTCTCAGATAAAAATAATTTTTCCAAGAATTTTCAAATTTTCAAAGTCATTTCATTTTCTTTTCTTACCCAACAGTTGATGGAGATTATTTCTTAAACGTTCTAACATTTTCCGATATTCAGGATTGGTTCCCAATTTGTTCATGAAAGTGTCCATACCAATCGACAATATCATCAAGCCGGATGTGTGACGTTGGTTCACACCAAACATACATTTTAACAATTCCCAATATTGATTCAGGTTTCCATTGTCTGTTATTTGTTCTTGAATCGTAGGCGATTTAGGATCATGCATGGCCGTAGACCATAATGCAATAGCATAACGAAGATCATAGAATGAATTTACATCTTCTTCTCGTTGATTCAGCTCGATCGTTCTGGCTCCTTTATCAATGAAATATTTAATCACTTTATCCAAACCTTGTTGAATTTCAAGATCAACCGGCGATGTCATTGGATCATTCAATTGTCTTAGATAGTAGACATTCAATTCGGAATAATTTAATGGTTTTTCACTTAGATCAATTTGACTATCATCATCGACCAACAATTTTAATGTTGGACGAATATCACAAGCATATCGACACATTGGTCCAGTGGACAACATTTTACGACGAATGTCCGTTTGTGTTGGAAATATATCGCCGATTGGCACCACTCCCGGTGTTGTATAATGGCCAAAAATGCCACAATAATGGCTTGGAATCCGAATCGATCCTCCAATATCGTTACCAATCTATAAGTCAGTCAGTTCAGAATTAAACTTCTGGCATCGAATCAAAGTGCACTTACGCCAACAACAGATCCAGCAGCGGATACAAGAGATCCTTCACCGCCCGATGATCCGCCCGGTATCCTGGATTTATCATATGGATTATTGGTTTGACCATCAACTCTATTGAATGAATCGTAGAAAAAGGCCAATTCCGGTATATTGGTGACGGCCAAAAAAATCGCTCCACCTTTTGTTTTCATACGATTCACCACGTGACAATCTTCGGTGGCCACAATATCTTTGCGAATGTAGCATCCACTTGAATAGGTTTTATCTTTAGCTGCTAATGTATTTTTGGCGGTGAACGGTACACCTAAATATGGAAAATCGTTGATCGATTTGCCATCCGGTGATGGTTCACCATTCAATTCCTTCTGAACACGTTCATCGACCAAACGAGCTTGTTTTAAAGCTTCCTCAAAATTATCATCAACGATGGCATTCAAATCATCATTGATCTCTTTACATCTTTCGATAAACGCTTTTATCAAATTTTCACTTTTGAGCTAGATGATGATGGTGGTCGAAAAACCCGGAAAAAGAATGTTGAAAAAAGCTTGACATGATTTACTTTTAAAATTTTTGTTTTGTTTATTAATTTACCTTTCCGGTTTTGATTTTTTCGGCAAGTTTGATGCCCGGCTGTAGTAATAGGTCATTTTTGATCGCAGGCAAATATCCTCGTTGGCTTGGATAAAACAAGTATCCAATGACGATGGCGATTATATTTAAAAAATATTTAAATTGTCTTTGAATTATGTCCGAAATCTGGCGTAACATGGTAACAAACAAACAAACAAACAAAACCAAACACAAACACAAACGGAGAGCCCACACAATGATCCTTCGATGTACAGCAAGTTTGAGGTTGTTGGTGATGATGATGATGATGATGATCTACAATTAAGGTTGAATGATTGCTAACCGAATGTAACGACTGGTTTGAAGTCAATGAACAAAATTGTCAGTTAAAGGAACTTATATATGAACACAAATCGAAATACCAGAGAGAGACGAAGAGAGAGAGAGTGGTTAAGAGAAGATCACCAAGTGGTCTGACCAGTTAAGGCTGACAAAATGTATTGTATTGGACAATATGCCGTTGTTTTTTGTGTTTTGCATGACGTTGAATTTTGATTCAAATTGAATTAGGATTTTTCATTTTGTGAAAAATTAAATATGATTCATTGAAGATGTGACGATGGTCTTGACCAGGGAAAACAATCGACGTCAGTCAGTGGCGGCAACACACACTCACACACACACACAACTTGGCGGTCGGCAATGACAGCAATTAGTGATGATCATTGAATGAAATCCAACCAATCGAAAAATCCAACAGAAATAAAAATTAAACGTGCACTAATCAACGTCGTCGTTACGGTGAAACGATGATGGGATGGTGGTTGCATTGCTAAAATAATTTGGAAAAAAAACTAGTTTAGTGATTGTGGTGAACAAAAAATCAACATCTATCTTTCGTATGGTTCGACCAAGATGATACTTTGAACATCGAACATGGTGGCAAACACACACATACCATATCTTTTAAGAACTGTTTATTCTGTTCATATTATATTCTCATCATTATTATTGATACAGTGTGGTGGTTTTTTTTCGTGTGTTGATGATAAATTCATCATGATGATGATGTCTGAAAGTCATGTGAACTGGGCGTGATGGTGTGTGTGTATGTGTTGATGATGTACCCGAATTTCAACCGAGAAAATAAATGTTGTTGTTGTTGTTGTTGTTGCCCGAATAAAATATCGGCGAGTAGCGCGACCGAAAAAAAAACAAATATCAAAACATTCGAATTCGAATTTCGGTTATATGGAAAAAAAATCGCACAGTGCTGCCATCTAGTGGCAAAAAATCGAAACATGATGGTTGGAAAATTTAAGGGAAAAAACGACAAACCATTAACCGGAACAATTCTGTGTTTGTGTTGTACTTGGAACCGTTGTATTGGAACATCTATTTGGAACAGCAGAAAGTAGATCATTGAACGATGATGTGGAAAATGATGATGATGTTGGAGGAGGAGGATAACATTGTAACGGTACATGATGTAGGCTGGGATTTTGGTGGTGGCTGGTGATGAACAAACTTTTACCCATTTCATTCAGAAGGCTATCGGTGGCTACCAGTGCCGACAATGCCTGATGTTCTGGGCCATGATGATGATGGTGATGTCGTTGTTGCTGGTGGTGGTGTTTCGAATGGCCACCAAGATCCTGATGTATCCTGGATCCTGGATTCTGTGCCATCTGAGCCAGATATGGTTGAAGATAATCAAATGGATTCATCAATATGCTTGAATGATGAGATGGACTTTGGTACGGATGATGACTGTGATGATGATGAGAAGGAGGAGGAGCATGAAGACTGGATCTGGATTGGATGGGTGGATCACTATTTCCGGGCGTGGTCAGCGTCGACGATGATGATGATAATGGAATCCTTTGGAATCCATTGAATCCATTGGTCGAGATGGCCAATGATGATGATGGTGATGAGGATGATGTTGTTGTTGTGGATGCTGTGGTTGGTGCATCACCACCACAATCCTCATCATCCGCATCCACATCCGCACAATTATCATCCTGGTCTTTAGCATCATCTTCATCATCATCGTCGTCGTTCATGGTTTTGATTATCCCCGGTAGGAACGTGGTGGCGCCATGATCGCCAATAATCGTTCTGGGCGTGGCAGCGGGGGCGGTGACCGCGATCGTCGTATTGGTTGGACCATTCTTAGGACCATTATACCTTAGTTCATCCAGTTTCACATTGTGTTGACGTTTCCATTTGGTCCTGGAACAAAATGGGGTTGAATTTGGAATACTGGAACAACTTGGATTCAGACTTGGATTTCCGGTTTACCTTCGATTCTGGTACCAGGTTTTAATCTGTGTCTCCGACAGATTCAACGCATCCGCCACTTGTCCACGATCGGTGACGCTCAAATATTTTTGTTCATGGAAACGTTTTTCCAAAAAATTCAATTGAACCTATAAACACACGCACACAAACGACCGGAAACGGAAATCCAAAAAAATTAGAATCCGAAAATTCGAATCCACAACTTTCAAAATCCAAGGGTATTACCTGGGTGAATGCTGTCCGTCTACGGCGCTGTTTCTTCGTATTCTGATTGGTGCATGCTGCTGATGCTGAAGCTGCCGGCGTGCCCAATTCAATTCGGGCGCCACCACCGGATTCTCGGTTCCCCTCGGTCGGATTCTGGCCAGAATCCATTCTGGTACACATGTTGGAATCATGGTTGTTGTTGGACGATAGCTGAAGAACGGTGGCTGCCATAGCTGCGGCAGCTTCAGCCGAGCATGTTGGCAGACCGAATTTCGAATAGATCTTATCGGCCAACCAAGACGTTGGATGTCGTCGTTGTTCCAACAACAATAAATGTTCCGTGTGGCCGTCCGGAGTGGGCGTGGCGGAAATCTCTATGGCCGATGTTCGGCTATCATCATTTTTGTTGTTGTTGCTATCGTTATCGTCATCATGGTCATCATCATCATGGTCATCTTCGTCTTGGTCTTGGTCGTCTTCGGGACCATCTCCAGAAAAACAAGACGACGATGCTTCTGCTTGAGCTAATTGTGACAAAATTAAACCAAAAAAAAAAAACGAAAATATAAAAAACCGAAACCGTTGAACGTGTAATCGAATAGCCGAGTGTGTGTGTTTGCGCTCTCCAAGACAATTAACATAAATCTAATTTGTGTCATTCTCTGGTGGTGGTGGACTTTCGGCCTTGTCCTTGGATCGATCAACCAACCAAAATGGTGCTAATTGCAAAACTTTGAAAGAGGCACCACCAAGAGGCCCCCTGTGTGTGTGACCATCATCACCATTATATAACGTTTAGAAAAAATGTGCGGGTGTGTTTCCACATGTGGCCACCAAATCGTCTTGATGGTGTTAAAAACATTATTTCTTCTTCGTTTTTTTTCATTCGAAATCCTCAAACAACCAACACTCTATCAGTCAATTAACCCTCAGCCAGCTCAACCATGGTTGCGTGTGTGTGTGTGGTGTGTGTATTCAAATTAGACGATAAATAAATTTTATTACATAATCGAGAGGAAAGCTTCGAAAATTCAGATGTCCAGAAGTAATTCGATAATGCACTGGGATTTTGGGATTGTATCCCTCTCTCTCTCTCACTCTCGCTTGCTACAAGCTACAATCCTGGTTTTCTGGTCTGGCCATAATCCACTTTTACGAATCATGGAATTCGTTCATCCCACACACCCACACCCCCTACACATACTGAGTTGCAAGCATCAAAGCAAGCCGATCCGCCAAACAACATTTATCGTGGATCGTGTGTCGCTCAGCAAAACTTTTTTTCCTGAGAAACGACGAGGATTCCCGAAAAACGATCCTCATCATCATCATCAAACTGCCCGTTATTATTATTGAATGATGTTGGTCAATCACACGGCCACTAACCAACGACAACGAGAACGACCAACAACCAATGACAACAAGTCAACGACACTTGTCGAATTGGTTGTTGGTCGTCGTTGTAATTGGCCATGTCACAATTCTCTGGGGGGGGAGAGAAGGAAAGGCCCCCAATCTTTTGGTTTTTGGTGCACGAGCTACATTGTAACCCACCAACAGCGGCTTGGGTGACAAAAAAGCACCAAGACAACAACAACGACGACGAAAAATTGCCCAAAGACTCCTGCTGATTCTTGTTGTTGTTATTGTTGTCAATGTAGCTTTGTTGTGCTAGCAAGCTTTTCATTGGCCAAATTGTCCACCACCCGGTCAATTGACTGACCGACCGACCGACCAGCGTAGGTGTCAACGAACCAATCGAGAAAAATCAATCTGAATTTGATTTTAAATCCGATTTTCACACACACCAACAATCTTCGACAATCTTCGAACAAACAAGCGACCAAACAAACAAGCAACTTCCGACACTTACGTTTTGACGATTCAAAATGATTGTGATTATTAGCATTTTGATTAGCAGTCCGGTTGTTGATTTTGTCTGGGGAAATATCACCACCATCATCATCATTGTGGTCCGAGTGTGGACCGTTGTTGTTGTTGTTGTTCAGAGCGGACCTCGCTGTTGTATGTGAATCGGCTTGTTGATGGTTTTGGAACAGGTTAAATGATTGAAACAACAATGGGTTAATTTTTTGGGCGTTTAACGCAGCCGCCGCCC